>CAJNYU010002545.1:63245-106503 GCA_905331475.1 Rotaria socialis | reverse complement strand
CCCCCCCCCCCCCCCCCCCCCCCCCCCCCCCCCCCCCCCCCCAACTTAGTGTTACGAAAATAGGCCATTTGTAAGGTGTTGGTTTTAATGTGTACCTGGGCTCCCCTTAGGGACATTAGAAAAAATTATTTTCGAATTTTCACTTGAAACTTTACAGAGAAACATACCTCAACGAAACCAGTGTTTTGTGCACATTTTTGGTCAGTGAATTTGTTTTTTTCGTCAAATTTACTACTTTATTTGAAAGATGTAGAATACACATTTCACAATAGATGAGTCTATTGATAGGAGTGCTAGAAATATCTGAAACGTTCACAAAAAGTTGTTCTCCTTGGGGCGTCTTTTCATGTAGAGTTTCAAGTCAAAATTCGGAAATAATTTTTTCTCATGTTCCTAAGGGGGCATCCAGGCACTCATTAAAACCAACATCCTACAAATGGCCTATTTTCGTAACAGTAAGCTAGTCGCCCAAAATATTTCCAGTGTATCCATAAATCTCTTGGAGCTACATAATGCAAGTAGTTAAAACGCAAAAGCGATTGAACCGTTGGTGATCTTCCCTCGTGAGTCGATATATTTTGATTATGCGGTATTCATTTTTCAAAAAAGAATGAGCTTCTTGTGCGAATATATTACGATTTCAAGTTTATCAGTTGCTTTAATGTATAATTGTCGTTTGATATTTTTACCAAATTAGACACACCCATGTACAAGATACATATAGGTATTCGAAAGAAGCGACAACTCAGTAGTGTAATGCATACAAGGCCTTGTAAACAAGATTACTATCATTTTTTCACATCAATGAGAGTAAACGTGTGCATTTAACAATTTTGCTAACTATTAGGGTGAAAGGAAAATTTTCGTTTCTTCGTGACTGTAGTTAATCAGGTATGACGAAACTTCCGTTTTTTTTGCAATGCATATATATCAAATATTTGAAAGGTCTTTTGCAATAGACTATATAGTTAAGAGTTATATTAGGACATCGATCGTCAGCATTATTCTTAATCTACAATGGTCAGCTATCCATTGAATTATAATCAGTATATCAACTATCATGGATCAGTATATTCAGAAATGAGTCGATCATTGGTGTTACCAGGTATTCTAATTTTCTTTTACAAGCAAATTTGTAGCAAAAGATTTAATTTCGTTTGGGCATTTAGTTGGATATGACAGAATTCTATTTGATGGAATGTCGAATGCAATAACTCAAGAGCATTCTTCAGCTTCGTCGGTTGTTCGAAGCGTAGCAGGTTCACTTTTTGGCGCCGTTATATTTGTCATTCAAATGGGACTGAGCATAGCGAATTTTATATTTGAATACATTTAATGATAATATATTCTTCATAATCGCTCCTATTGTGGTTAGAAAGGCGATGAGAACTTAATATTCCAGATGTTTTTGCATAGCTTTCAAATTAGTGTACTATCTGAAAACTCTTCGATGAAGACATTAATTCAAGGAGAAAAACGTGGATTTGGGATTTAGAGATTTTTACAAGGGGGAAAAGGCAGACTTTTGTACTTCAAGTACTTTGCGCTACTTTGTGCTACTTTAGGCTACTTTGAGTTACTTTAAGCTACTTTAAGCTTACTTCAAGTAGAGTACTTTGAAGTACTTTTCAACTTCAAATTCACTTGAAGTTACTTGCAATTACTTCAAGCTACTTTGGACTACTTTGAGCTACTTTGAGTTACTTTGAGTTACTTTAAGCTACTTTAAGCTTACTTCAAGTAAAGTACTTTGATGTACTTTTCTACTTCAAATCTGCCGTTTCCCCCTTGGATTTTTAGGATTTTCCAAATTCCCGAAACCCAAACCGTGAATGATGGAATTTCCATCTGAATTTTTCTTCATATGTAGATCTCATGATCCGTAGAATATTCTAAAATTTTCAGCGCAAACGAATGTTTCCTTCTCAAAATAATGAATGCGCAATAAATGCTCGTTTCACGCCATGGTCGGAAAATCCAATATTTTTGAAAATTCAATATTTTAAGAAGAAAACAATTGTTCACATTGAAACTTTTAGGATCTTCTATGAGCCATGAAACGTATATATAGGAAGAATTTCAGGTCGAAGCTACGTCATTAGCAGGGGGAGGCGCGGAATGATTTCAATTTTGGGATTGTTGGGTTTTTAAATGCAAAAAAATCTGCCGTTTTCTCCTTGCATTCATTTCTTCATCATTTTTTATATCAATCTTTACTTTAATGGTTTTTCTTTTCTTTTATTTAATAATACATGTGTTCTGCGTAGAAAGTATCGTTGGATTGCTGTTTTGTCTTTTTTACTTAATAAAAGAATATATTTTTGTGTAAACTTCTCTTTTATTCGGTAGGAGGTGGTTTAGTCAATTAATTGTTATTATTCGATGAAAGCGCCTCCAAAAAAACAAAGAGAAGGTAGTATTAATAAATGTATCCAAAGTCGTGATAATTTAATTAGCGCATGACAACAAAAACCATCAACTGATGATATTCAAATAATAAAAAATGAGCCATTATTATGCATAAATCAATCAAATTTCTCAATCGTACCTCTAATTCTAGAGGAAGTGAAAGTACATAAGCTTGAATTGAAGGATATGTTAAAATAACATTTTAAGGAACTTAAAATTCATGATATTCAATCATCTCGTCTAGAAATTTTCACAATTTTTACATCAGATGTTTATTCATTTAATAAAATATGAAATGGGTGATGGTGTCTACGAATTCACTGATATTTCAAATCGTATTATACGATTCTTCCAAGGTGTTCGCGGCCGTTATAGGCAATCTTAGCTGTAGGATATGCTGAATCTTATTTATTCATAGGACGTTGTGTTTGCTTTTTTCCAACTTTCATCCCTTGAATGAATCTCTGTACATATAATAATTAATGCACTACCAATTAAAAATAATCATGATCAATTAAAATCAGTTAGTTCTTTGTAATGAACTTTGGATTTGTTGGGAAAATCTTATATTAATAGAAGTGGGTGACTGAAAGATGTGACGAATTTTTTCAGATTACTCCCTATTTTCAATCAAAACGAAAATAGGTATAAATCTGACAAAGAAATAAAGAAATAACTTGTGTAAATTACAGTATGACAATCAGAATACAACATATATTATCATCATGAGCGGCTATTTGCATACTATGCAATGGACGCTGCACGAGCACTAGGTTCTATTTCAGGAATGATGAGTAGCAGCTATTGCCCATATTGCGTCACTGAAACTCCTACAGCTGATGGCAAGGGACTCTAAACTCTAAAAAAAATAGGTTTCTTGCTGAACTTTATTAGTTCTGCATATTTGCACTAAACGATTTAAGGTTCGGAGAAGTCAAAACCGTTTCGTAATAATTATACAGAACTTATCCAAGTTCAGAAGAATTAGCAGGGTTTTGAAATTTTGCAGCGAAAATTTTTGCTAGTTCCGTAAATTGGTCTATGGTTTCGAAGTTTATCTAAAAAAAACAATAATAGTTTTTTAAATTAAGTGAAGTTTCGTATAACAAATCAACTTAGTGGCTAAAGGTTCCGATTTGAAGCTGAAGGTTCCGTTCTTTTTATACTAAACAACCACAGGTTTCGTGCAAAATCAAAAGGTTTAGAATTGTTCGTACTAAAGTTTTTGTCTTCATGTTATTAATCATAAGGTTTCGTATATTTTTCGCGAAAAGTTCAGTTTCGTAGGTGTGATTGATGGTTTCGCATATATCATACGAAACGATTTAAAGTTTTTTTGCGCTATCTGGTGGATTTACAGATCTTTAAAAAATACTTTATATCTCTCCTTCAAGCATTGATAGGTTTCGTGCATTTCCTACAGAACCATATATGGTTTATATACTCAATCAAAGTTCTATTATGCTTTTTCGCCAATTATGCATGTTCCAACGTCACTTTCGCCAAATGATGTAATAAAGAATATTTATTTGTACAGCAGTATAACAACTAGTAAAGAATAATACCAACACTTGTGACGATGAGAAAAGAATTCTTTAGAAATGAATACCAGTTTATTTTTAGAAGAAATCATACGTGAAAAATCAATTTATTGCAAAATAAGAGCAAGGATATAGAAAGTATCAAGGTACTGTACTGAGTCGACGAAATAATGAATTAGGTAGTTATATGGTAAAGCAAATATAGTTTTCAAAAATTTTAAAACAAAATACAAATATGATCCATAGTTAATAATTACCTAAATTTGCTTGAAATTCTAGTTTAAATCAGAAAAACATGACATGATAAGAAAGGATGCGGAAAGAAAGAGAATGTGCTCGACTCATCATTTAACTTTATATTATCAAACATAAAAGTTTACAGTGATAAAGAGTTGAGAATTCGATAAACTGTCTCAAGAAATTATTTTTTCAGAAAACTAGTTGAATATTCCCTATTTTATTTGATTTAGACAAACTATAAGCATTTGGTAGGCTAAAGCATGCTATCAGAAATGTTAATCACATTGACAATGTATTGCAAGACTGAATTCGGAAAGCATGTGAAGTTAAACATATCGTCATTATTATATTTCAAATTTATAGGTGTACTAAATAAAAATACTATACGAACTCCATCTGTTTCAAATGAAGCTCAACGATCAAATAATGATATTGATCCGGTGACAGATCCTGATCCCTCATCAAATATTGTTTGTTCTGATGATGATAATGATGATGCCTAGACGAAAGCAACATTGCCGATAGATTATGAAGTACCACAATTAACTGTGAGAATACAACATTAAATCGACGACAATAATATTTCCAAATTTTATCCATAAACGACTCTACATGGTGAATTATTATCGACTCTATTTGATGATGTAACAACATCACATCAGTTATTGTAAGTGTTCAGTTCTAATAATTAGTATTTTTTGTTTTTACATTCAATTTTATCTAGCTATCCAACCAATAATGAGTATATGACCATGGCTAAATGTATCGTAAAGAAATGATGTATTGCTTCATCATTAGTTCACCAATCTATAGTAAGAAAAAATGAATGAATTATCTGAAAACTTTCTTTCTTTTTTTTTAGAGATATTGGCATGAATCAATAAAGTAAAAGTTTAAGCGCGAATGTAAACCATTACAAATGGTTAATAATTTTGTGCAAGCGAAGCAAGATTAATATGGTAAAACAAAAAGACGCCCGAAGCAAAAAAGTGACATTTTACAAGCTGAACGAAAAATCAAAGATACAGTAAGTTTGGAAATTATTTAAAATGGAACAACATTGGTTGTTTTTTTGTAGCTAATGATCAATTTGGTTGATAAAAAAAATGAAAATTTATTGTCCATAGTCAGTAGTATGCATATCAAATTACCTAAATATAATCCTGATAATGATATACTTAATGACCTTTGGGGACAATCATTCAACATTCGCGGCCTATGTGTTCGTGAATTATCAATAGATGAAATACTTGAACGTTTTCCTGCTTATCGTCGTCCTGAACTAGTAAGAGTTATCTATACTACTTGTCTACCAGCTGCTATACAGACGATCTATTTTCATAGAAATCAAACGATAGTTTTTAAATATAATATCAGTAAGAGAACCTTGGGTAATATTTCTTCAACTTACTTTCACAAATATAATAATCATCGTCTTTTTTTAAGCGGTACTTAAAATTTAACCTGACAATAACAACAAATGATTCCAAATTCAAGCCAAAGCATCTTGCTTTTTGGCCTAGGAGCCATTTTCCTATGAATATCCTAAGAATTAAATCGAGTTACACTTCAAAGCAATATTTGATGCTTTTCCTAAAACTGAGAATAGTTGTTTCTCATAATGTCCTCGAAGCAGTACTCATCTTTGAGAAATTTTCTATTCGAGGATTATATTATTGAAAGTAGTTGTATACTTTCATTCTAAAACCTAGCATTGATATTTGACTCACTTAAAAAACAAGACTAAAATAACAATTCATTAAATTATCCTTTCAAAGAGTGTTGTGCTTATACTTTTCATGATAACTATCTTCTTAATTGATGTGTCAAGTTTTTATTTTTATTTTTAGATATTAGCTGAAGTAAAAGACACTGTTGGTGTTGATATTAATACAAATACGAATCATTTATTACCACATTTCTTCGATTGTATACCTGATAATGGTTGCTTTTTGTCTGGTGAGTACTTTTAGAAAAATTTCGACATAGAGAAATTAATTTTGTATGCTCAACAAAAGTATTTCTCATATTATTTCATGAATTTAAAAATGGACTAAAAAGGGTGTATTTTAATGTTTATCAGGCTTAATATTGAATAGCAGTCTGTAGTATACTTCGCTTGTAAAGAAAATAAGTAATTCTTCAATAGTATTAGAATATTAATTTTTTTAATATTTTAGATGTTTTACCTTTTAGAGTGATTCGTGTTTTATGCAAAATTTTCGGTGATCCAGTCGGCAATATTTTTACATATGAGGTAAACTATTTTGTTCATTTTTAGATCATAAAATGTGCTTTTTTTACTTTATATATACGATATACTTGTACCTTATCCGTGCATCAAAATTTCTGATGATAAATTCGAACTGTATGTTGACTTCCATTTGGTAACAGAAACTTCGTCATCCTCAGCGGCTCTTGCTCTACTATCTCGATGTACTACGTTTTCGAAATCAAATTTACCCATCATAACAGATACGGTCGATTCTTATATTCTGTCCTACTAGAAGATTCGCGTCATCTTAATAAATCACTTAAATGTTTACTGAACGATTGGAAATATACAATTATCAATCAACCAATCATCAAGAGACACGCATTAATCACGAGTATGGTGCAAAACTTAACTCAATCTTCAATTGTCAACCGTAACATCTCGACACCATCTAATACTTCAAATAGAGTAAGTCTCCTAATTTAGTTGGACAGAAGAGAAATAACGTGCCAAGATTATTATTTTAAAAAGATATTAGCACATGATCTTTTCATGTAAATATCTGGGCTAAATCAAATTTTTAAATCTTATGTAAAGCATATTGTTCATTTTTTTTACTTCGCATACCAGACATCAATATACCTTGAGTTGTCTAATAGAAGTTTCAAAAAGTAATTTGATACTTCAAGATTAAGCTTCTCAATAAAATAGGTGTGACTACCAACAACTTCCCTGAACGTACATGTATAAGTAATATGACAACATAGAATGATGTTACTTGTGTACTTCCGTTGGAAGAGAAATCATTGATAAAATTATTTCTTGTCTGATTGAAATAAATCGTCATGAAAGAGTATGATCTCTCTTGATATCATTTTTTCAATGTTCTTTTTGAAAATTAGTTTTAAACCTCGTCATTCCAAATAACAGCCATAGAATAACTTCTTCGATTTGCAGAACACAATGCACGACTAATTATATACCCAATTTTATTTTTAAATATAAACCTTAATTCAGAGATTTTGTCGTTTAAGACTATTGCGATTTATGTTTGCTTTTTTAGGTTGCTGGTGAATCAGTTAAAGAATTCGACAACAATAAACATTCTTCTCACATTTGAAAATTATTAGCTCCAACCGAGGGGGAAACATCGTACTTTGACTCCTCAAAGTACAAAAGTACATCAAAGTATCCCGAAGTACTTGGAAGTAGCTCGAAGTATTTTAAAGTACTTTAAAGTATCACGAAGTACTTCAAAGTACCTCGAAGTACAAGGAAATCCTTTAAAGTAAATTCTTTAAAATACTAAATTGCCCAAAATTTCTTCTCGTTTCTTGCATTGATAATAAGAGTGTCTCCCTAGACAAACATCTTGTAAGCAAGATCTTGGCCAAGATACAAGGTACAGATATGTTAACAGATCTTGGAAATTCAGGTACAAGATCTAATTATAGATCTTACGTAAGAATCCATTAAATCTTGGATGTACACTAAAATAATACCTGCTGCATTCTTTAATATTTTTTCAATTTATTTTCACTTTAATTATTCCTCTTCCGAATTCCAGCAAGTCAGATGTGGGGATCTGACTGGCTATAAATTGGTCCGATATCCGTCGGATCGATTAGGGAATTCCTCTCCTGATCATCGATCGAGATCAGCATTCTCTCGAATAATCGAGAAATATTTGAAAAAAAATTTTGAAAATTTGTATTTCCTATGTTCAATCATGCTGTTTATGTACAGCTGTGTATGCATTTAAAAAACGGTGAATGACTAGAGAGCATGTAAATACACTAATGATGTCGCTTTCTGTTTCGCTCAAGATCTTACCGGAAGATAATAGTACACGATATTTTTTCCATGATCTTGCCAAGATCTTAAGTACAGATTTATCTAATACAACCAAGATATGTACATAGAAATTATCTTTTTAAGATCTTAATAAGATCTTACTTGCCGATCCCAAGATTCCAAGATCTTGCTTACAAGATGTTCGACTAGGGTTGGCTTAGCTAGGAATTGGTAATTTCTTAAATCAAAAATTAAGGAAAATTTTGAGGGTGTCCCGTTTCAAAAGAAAATATTAATTTCTTGTACTGTATCACAACAATATGTTCTCAGCTTACCTACCCAGGAGAATCATTCCGACAGCAGGATTCTATCGGATTCCGACAAAGGTCAGACAGTGAATATACCGAATATCATATATGTTTCAATAAAGCCGACGAAATCTTACGGGATTCCTGGGCACGGACCTACATTCGGATCCTTGGTATTGGATCCGACCGGATCCGATGTCGGATTTAAACGGAATTCAACTCTATTGAATCACCCTTGCGCTCTGATGGCTCAAAATGGTTACTTGATCGTTAATAAGAAAATGATTTTTTCCGTCGAAACCGACAAGAGACCCATGCGCAGGAATCCTATTGGATTCTGCTAGGGAGTCGGATCCCATAGGATTCGATAAGATCCGTTGTCGGATTCATTCACCTGGGTAGGAGGCAGATTCAATACCATTGCACATGTTCTAGTGTCTGAATGAAAGCCTATCCAAGGGTAGAACGTCGTAATTTTCTACTTTCAACTATACAACTAAGTACAAAAGTATTTCAAAGTATCTCAAAGTACTTCAAAGCATTTCAAAGTACTTTAAAGTACCTCAAAGTACTTAAAGTACAAAAGTACGATGTTCCCCCCTTGGCTCCAACACTTTTAATCAAGCATCTGTTAATGAACTTGCAGAAAATAATGAAAATACAGTATCCAGTTCAGACGATGAAGAAGATCCATATCGTTTATCAATAGCTACTCCACCTACTCCAACCGTTGAAGATGAACGCTCACGAGCTATTCGTGAAACTGCATCAACACCACTAGTAACTATGAAAAAATTGTCGAATAATACAAAGTCGACAAAATCAACTTCGATTGCCTCCTCGAAAAAATTAGCATCGGCACATCAACAAGAAAATGCAGTTGATAAAATTCAGCAAAGCAAAAAACACCATTCCACTGGTTACACGAAAACGTAAACCAGAAGCGAACTCATCCTCGACGATAGTTAAATCAAAGCAATCTCAACGACTTGCTGCTAAACGGATTCGCTTGAACTAATTACATTTGACATACGACTTTTATTTAGTTTTCCTCTTCGTTCTGCATAATTAGTTTTACTTGATGTTCATCTACGAATTTTATATTTCAAATTTTATTGACAACTTTACATTTTATTAAAAAAGAGGGGAATATTTGATCTTTCTAAGCACTTTTTCAGCAAATCTCCTACCTTATACAACAAACCCAAAAATAAGAAACTCTAGAAAACACCTAATTTCATATGAGTTCAAAGTGACTATCCTGCACGAATGTAGTCCAAATTCATTCCGCTACGAAACATAAAAACAACCCCGGCATCAATCATTTACGGAATAATAGGTCGCGATTTAGTTAAGATGCTCAATAGATAGTTTTCCAGTCACGCATCAACAGTTTAAATATCATACGCTTTTCTATAATCGTGTGAAAGCGCCAAAAACAATTCCATTTTATTCACACTCCGTTCACTTCACCTTCAAAACCTCAAAACCCTATCTAGTTCAACAATCTAATTATTGTTACTATTCAACTCACAAATAAAAAAAGAAGGAACAACAAAAACAAAACATAAGCTGTCACGTACTTTCATTCATTTTCCTAATGTTCGATCGATTAAAGCATACACCTCAGGATTGAATCTAAGCAAAAAATAACTACAAATAAATACCTACCTTTTTGATACAAGATTGATTTCAACAAAACTCTCTGTCATTTACACCTCTACCAGAAAAAAATATATTGTACTTCGATGAGTCGATTTTCTACATTTAAAAGCAATTCAAATTTATCCATGACCACCAACACGATGAAATTATATAATATAAATATATTTACTTTTCTAAAACCTAGATCAGATCAGTTAATATCGAAATTCCCAACAATAAACACTGCAACAATACATATCCGGATCACCCAATCACCATATCCTATCGTACATCAAATTGACCCTATTCGACATGAAATATGTCGATTGAAATATCAAATGAAACTAACTGAATGAATTTGTTTTCTTTTTTTTAGATCAAATTGATTTCGTTCAATAGAAGGTATGTCCATTGAAGTATAAAATGAAACAAACTAAATAAAGTTGTTGTCTTTCTTTTAGATCAAATCGATTGTGTTCATAATAAGGTACGTTTATTTCAATGAAAATGAAACTAACTGAATGAATTTGTTTCTTTCTTTTAGATCGAATTGATGATATTCAATGTGAGGTATGTCCATTGAAGTATAAAATGGAACTAACTAAATGAATTTGCTTCTTTCTTTTAGATCAAATCGATATATCGAATATGAAGTGTGTTCATTGAAGCATAAAATAAAATGAACTGAATGAATTTGTTTCTTTTCTTTAGATCAAATGGATTGTGTTCATAATAGGTACGTTTGTTTCAATGAAAATGAAACTAACTAAATGAATTTGTTTTCTTTTTTAGATCAAATTGATCTTGTTGAATATAAGGTATGTCCATTGAAATATAAAATAAAACTAATTGAATGAATTTGCTTCTTTCTTTTAGATCGAATTGATGATATTCAATGTGAGGTATGTCCATTGAAGTATAAAATGAAACAAACTAAATGAATTTGCTTCTTTCTTTTAGATCGAATTGATGATATTCAATATGAGGTATGTCCATTGAAATATAAAATAAAACTGATTGAATGAATTTGATTTTCTATTTTAGATCAAATCGATTCTCCTAATACAATGTGTAAATCGACATGTGAAGCATCGCATAATTATCAATTGGGTGGAACGGTACATTGAAAGATGGTTTCTGCATGGCATACTCACGGGAAGGCGAGAGTTTTAAAGAGATTACGTTTTATTGAATTACTCAAGGTTAAATTGCTGTAGTCACACTTGGTGTTTCACTCGGAAGTGGTAATGAATAGGTAAGCTGAATTTCATGAAGAAGGATTAATTGTTTTTTGCTTTCATTGTAGATTATACGGGATCAAAAATGAATCATGTTTGATGTATTGCGAAATTTGGTTTTGATGGTATCTAAAACAACGGACTGTGTAGAAAGTTCTGGTTCAATTTCTCGCGTTTGGTTTTAATCGTTTTGGAGGATAATTTCAGATTTGGAAAAGATGCTTTTACTGTAACATGGTAAGACTTTGTACTGAACTTCATCTGCGGAACGTTTTGGTGTGTAGATCGAAATGGTATAGCACGAAACCTTTTTTTATAGGTTGCGAAATGATTCGGTGCTAAACTCGTGGTTTTTCGGAACCTCCAAAGGATCTTCCCGTGTGCCCGGCGGAAGATCCTTTATAAGTTTCGTACAATACCTTTTTTTTAGAGTGTAGGTGGCCAGGCCAAATAGTCCAACCTCGCGGTAAAAACAATGGATACAGTTTGAGTTTCGCTCTGTAAAACTGCAATCTTTGATTTGAAAAAACTACTATATAAATATGACTTTTGTCGATCAATATTGTAGCAAATTTTTATAGCCATAAAAATTTATTGATTTGTCTGTGAACTTGAATTTCTCAAGGACTGTGTTCAAGACTATTATTTCCCAATGGAATAGTGTTCCAGTCATGTTCGCCTAATTGCTTTGCTGGAGGCTATACTCAGCTGTGAAGAAGTAATAGAGAGAGAAAATTTTTAATTAATCGTTTGATCAGATATAACACTCGAACACGGATTATATAGATCCTAACTAAAGACAAGCAACTATTTCAATTAATCTATATATCTTAAATGTGAAACATCGTTATGTCTAAGTATTTTAGATTCAAAATTAAGTAGAGATCAGAGATGAAACTGATACCGGTACCAGCCATAACAAATCTAAACCAGTGTCATCTCTGTCGTATGCGGTGACATTAATGAAAGTTTATGACTGTTTATCATCGTTGTAATCATCAGACTGAGGTCTTTTGTTGAAGCTAATCGTGCATCAAGAAATACGTTGGTACTCTGTCATAAAATGTGTTTTATAATGAATCGTTGGATTTATCAGAACAACTTATTATTTTCTTATCTTGAATGAATTGAGAGGGCCAGCAGAATGCCTAACCAGCATAATTCAGAATTTTGTTATTTCGTACATAGCGAAAAAGTAGCATAATATAAACATACGGGCTACCATAAGTGGAGAATAGAATTCTATCGGTAGTAGCAGAATACAAAGCTCAAATGCTTACTTAAAAATGAAAGATTTTGCGATTTACTGTAGTCAATTGTTGAGGAGTATGCTTCCCATGGCGTAAAAAATTGAAGGAAACGGGCCACTTAACGCGTTTCTTCAAGACAAAATCCCTTTCGCAGCATTTTATTGAGAAAGAATGCGTTTCGCTACGTTGATTTTTCGAAGCAATCTGAAAAGTTTCTTTTCTACATTGCGTTTCGAACCGTTTTTGAATTGAAACACTGTGAAACGCACTTCAGCCTGCAGACAACGCGTTTTAGAGTCACAATTTAAAGAAAAATGTGTAATGCGTTTCTGTTTCAAACACGTTTTGCATCATTTCAATCAGAAATGATGCAAAATGCATCTATCATGTTACAGCAATTTCCATATGCAATGCATGTGAGTTAAGCAAAAATTAATTCCTTTCCATTATTTTGGAAACGATGTGAAATGATTTATAGAAGGTATGCTAGTCGAATGGTTTTAAAACACGAACAGCGTGATGCAAATCTTCTGTATGCAAGTTCAGAATCGCAGTCTTCTAAAACTTAATGATTTTAAGCCGTTCTATAAAGCAAATTCGAACTTAGACTATTGCTGAGCGCCAGAGTATAACAAGAGTACTTGCTTTCCCTTAGAAAAATCATTTCACTGAGCTTTCACCGAAATAAAATGCATTTCGTCGCGTTCAATGAAGAGCTGCTATCAATATTGAGTAGTTAGAGGATATTCAGTAACGGCTAATGCAAAGATAATAACTACTTATGAAGCTGCTTTGTTTTGTTGGCGTGCGAAAAAAAGAATTTTTGTGTAATCTAAGGTTTTAATAATAATTATTGTGAATCATGTATAGATTACCCGATATTGACTAATGATACGACCTATAAAGCGACTAAAATATGATTTTGGTTAGTAGGATATTGATGTAACTGGGCTTTGATTACAGAAGAAACTCGAATTACAGAAGAAACTTTATTCCATTTATCAATGTCATTGAGTTAAAGGATGCTGAATTCATAGTCACAAAAATTCAATAAATCAGAAAATAAAACGCAAACATTTTAAAGTTTAATTCTTCTCAATTCATATTTGATGCATTCAATTTTTCTAAAATATTAAATCTAATTTAGATCCGATTAAATTTGTTTCAATGGGGTGTCCCTAATCCACTCTCCTCCGACGACTCCCCGCAAAATAACGAAATCCTTGGAGAGTCTCTGTCGTGAGTCCCCGGGGATTTGTCAGGGGACTCCCTGGGGATTTGTCAGGGGACTCCCTGGGGATTTGTCAGGGGACTCCCTGGGGATTTGTCAGGGGACTCCCTGGGGATTCTTCGAGGGAGAGTTGACTAGGGTGTACTCAAATTTAAATTTTAAAGAATGTAAAAATAAAGTAAATCAAGGGGAATATGACAACAATAATTGTATTTAAGTATCAAGGAAGTGATAATTTTTAATTTATCGATATGAGAAACCGAAAATCTATTTCAATAACAAGTTTATGCGAGAGTCAGAATAACGAGATAATAAATAGAGACGTAAAAATATGTTGATATAATGATGATTGTTTGTTCATCTCTAAATTTCTTTTTTTAATCATCCATGTCTAGAGAAGAAATAGATACACATCAAAGATAGTTGATCATGATTACATCATGAAACGAGAGAAAAGAAGAAACATTTACATTGACATCTATATCAAACATAGAACAATATCATGCATTATTGAGAATGAAATATTTTGTCCACGCTAAAGTAAGGATTGTAGGATTAAACAAACTAATTAATGAACAAGTTGTTTCGTATCTTTATTTGCTTTTTTCAACAACCGCTGTCTTATTTGCTAATCGACGCAGATAAGGACAAAACATACGATCATACAGTATCATTACTAAAGCTAAAACAACAATCTATTTATAATCAAGCTTAGTATTATAACAACGCAAAACATGCATCTACAATTATTTTCGGCGGAAGGTTTAGGAAAGCTACTAAATCAACCAGCATCCACAAACACTATATCAGCTTCATCTGTCATAAATATCTTCGTACTCTTATCCAAACAATTCATGAGTCCGACTTTGGTAAATTTATCCAAGCATAAGTTCATGCTTTGATCATTAGCCACGCACATCGAATGCAGCATATTACGGATGAAATTTGTTGCATCACTTTTACCGAAAGCTAAAATGAAAAATACTCGGACAAAGTACATTAAAATATAATCTACAAACAGCTTCGTCCAATAACCATGTTGTAAATATTTAATGGAATATGATGTCGTCCATCTGAAGAACGCGATACGGGACTGAATTCAAGAGTAGTTGCTACGATGTTGAATAAAGCGATCGCACATGATAGTAAATCCAAGCGCAGCGACGGCTGCCACGCCTCCATAGTTTTCACCAGTCCTTCACTAAACATTGTGTTGATTGGAATTCGAAGTTCTGCCGCGCGCAGAACATTGTTGTGTATAAATTTCACGTTTCCCAGAGACATCAGTAAGTTTGAAATAAATTAGAAATGGCGATGTTTTCAATTAAACTAGACGTTTTAAGTTCTCTTCATTTCATATAAAATCTATCCTCTATCCATAAAATTTACGAAAACAACTTTAATCCTTCAAATTTGCGCCAAGCGAACAACATATCCAACGCATTTGTTTACCCAAAACATATTCCATTACCCTAGAATTCTATAGAATTCTGAACCGAATTCAAACAAGCTACAATAGAATTCTAATATCTTTTGAAGAGCAAAATTGATATACTTTAATCGTATCAATATATAATTCTATAGAATTCTATTGTATAAGCACTGATTTGTTTAAAAATATTATAAGTTTACAGAATTCTGAATTCTGCTGGGTAGGCATACTGCAACTGCTGGCTTTTCTCCCTATATCTCTTTTCTCTCTATGGATCTTATTTCTCTCTCTCTCTCTCTCCTATTTATATTTTCATTATTCTCTCTCTCTCTCTCTCTCTCTCTCCTATTTATATTTTCATTATTCTCTCTCTCTCCTACATATATTTTTCTTATTTCTCTCTCGAATATATAAGCTCGACATATATACGAGAGTTGAGGGCAATTGAGTTGAGGCAGTTCTAAACAAGTCAAGTTAGAAGAAAGTTGTGCTTTCTAATACGTACGATTGTACTCGGTTGTATTAAAAGACAACATACAGAACTCATTTCGGATAAGAATAGACTGATCGTGTGGAATTGTTGTTAATATTATACACAAAGTGGCTAAAATATATAGATGATACCGATCCACACTTTGTTGCCAATCATCCTATCAGGATATATACGCAATTCTATATATCTCGACAGTTATTTGAAGAATATTTACGTGATCTAAATATTTTTCCACTACAATACGTATAATATCCTTTTATTTCTCCTTCTTTCTCTTTATTCCACTTTCTTACTTTTATATTAGAGTCGCGTCGTAAAAGACGTTCTTTTAGTTTACAGACGTAAACAGTTTCGTATTACTCAGCATCTTCAGAAGACAAATAGGTTGAAACGAACAGAATCTGGATATCAAAATATTTCTCTATTCGGTATTTACAGCCTAGCCTTGAAGGAAATACTGAATCCGCATTTGAAATCAATCCATTTTCAAATATATGTTGTCCTTCAGATGAGGGGTGTACAAATATAGTATCAGGAATTAATCATTCCATCGATCAGGTTTGTAGCATATATCCCATGTAGAAACAAAGTGAAAAAAACAACGTTTAAGTACTTTTAATATTAATAAAGTAGAATAAGTTAACTATTTTCCCTAGTTTTTACTTTTCAGTGTTAATTTCGACTTTTTCAACTTTTAAAAGCGCTTAATAGTATTTTTTTTCTCCTATAAAGTTTATTTTATTAATTGCCATACTTTTTGAAGTACTTTTCGTCGTATAAAGTTCATTTCTATACTTTTTGAAGTGCTTAATAGCATAATTTTCACTTTTCAAGAAGTAATTAATATTAAATTTTGTGGTTAGAAAAGTGATTTTGCGGTTCACTCGCTTTTAAGCAGTACTTGATAATGAAAGATAGACGGTATGAACTAGTGAATATCACCCTGTCGGAGTGTAAGTATTTGCGAATTCTAGCAGCGATAGTGTTATATACTTGGAGTTGAAGAATATAGAATTGTGTGATAGGAGTACAATATCTAGTTTTCCATTGAGATATATAGTACGAATGTACTTTTGCCAATGTAAATGGTGAATACTGGTTTTCTACTTTTAGGCTATTTTTCTTGAAAACTTATCGTTTTTTTAAAGGGTGTGTGGATGAAGGTGTCTATGCGCTTCACCGGTACCAACACCCGCACCCACACTCCTCTCAGAACTACCATTAATATGCCAACTAAATAAAAAGATAACCCATAGCGCGAAAATCTTGGCACAAAAGTATTAGTCATTTTTTTTCTCATTAGAGACTCTTTAAAGAGGTCGTAAGAAGAATTTCTAATCGATAATAGTTGAATGCATACACTGATTTCTATAAAAGAATGCCTCGTTCTGATAAAGAGCAACTTGTGAAGCGTATTGTACAACACTACAGAATGGTAGCTAAGAAAAAGAAGAATATCACTGTTAATCATTTTTTGGCCGAAAATATTCCACGTCAAACGATCTATCGTATCATCTGGAAGTATGATACATGTGATACTATTGGAGACAAACTCAGAAGTGGTCGTCCACGAAAAATCTCTACCGGTCAACGAACACGTCTCAAAAGATTGGTGAATCACCAGACCGGTATTTCATTAAGAAGAATAACGCAGAAATTTCATGTTCATCGAAGGACTATTCAGCGTGAATTGATTGATATGGGCATACACTATCGAAAAAAGAAACGTGCTCCTCGATACACAGAAAAAAAATCGAAGCAATGCCAACAAGTACTCGACGTTTATATCGTACATTATTGAACAATGATTTTGAACTCATTATGGACGATGAAAAATATTTCACTTTAACCAATGAATCGGTGTCAACTAATCGTGGATCCTAGAATCAGATCCAAGTACCACACCTTCAGATATTAACTTCAAACGCACTCAAAAGTATGCTGCTAAAGTTTGGTCTGAATCGCCATATCTGAAAAAGGTATTTCAAAACCGTTCTTTGCATAACAAACACAAGCAATTAACGAAAGAACATATTTGAAAAAAGTGTTGAAGCACGTTTGATGCCGTTTGTGAACAGCTATCATAATATTGAAAATGTATTATTCTGGTATGATTTGGCATCAAGTCATTATGCTGCAAGTGTAACCGATTTTTTCGAAGAGAAAAATATTAAGTTGGTACCTAAAGAAAAAAATCCACAGAATTGTCCTCAGGCACGTCCTATTGAAACAATTTGGCAAATTTTAGAAGAAAAGATTTATGGTGGTGATTGTAAAGTCAAAACGATCGACCAATTGAAACGAAGGATACAACAACAGCTGAAAAGAATTGCCATGAAGTCTGTACAAGCGATGTTTTCGTCAATAAGAAAGCAATTACGAAAAATCGCAGACAAAGGACCATTCGCAGCTTGCTCATTTTGATTTTTAGCACATGTGTATACGTACTTTCTTTTAATATGATTAGCTTCAACGTTAAGTTCTTGTTGAGAAAAACAATTTGTACCAAGACTTTTGCGCCATAGGTTATCAGTTTTGCCACTTGTCATAATTTCAATTGCTTCCGTCATTGCAGATGGTGAACCCAGTGAAAAATGCCCCTCGCAATATGGTGATTATTTTTGATTGTGGTTGAACAAATCCGATTTCTCGAAGCAAATTACCTCTTTTTGTAATATAATCCGATTAAAATTCAACAACCGATTGAAGTTTCAATCTATTCAATCAATTATTGATGATTTTACCCCTTAAAATCTAATTTTAATCGAACGATCGATTGTAATCTTCTCAATCCATTAAAATTTCAATCTTTCACAATCGAATTGAGTGATGATCAATCGATTATTTCTAATTACTGCAGCTGTGACTGAATTTTGCTCGAACAATCAATTTTAGTGGATCGTAACTGTATTTAAAATACTAAATATTAAGTGAATTTGCAAAGTAGTAATGACTGCAACTTGAATCTCTTCCTATAATGATATCTAGTCCAATGATAGATGACTCCAATTCGAACTGCAGGTGATGCACTCAACTTATGATTCGAAAACTCATTGTAAATATTCTAAATGTCACTTATATGTGTCATAAAATTTATAAATAGTTTATATTGAAGGAGATCTATCATTGGTGGTAAAATTATCCAAATTTTTTCTCTAGAATTTCTTTTCTGTTATTTTTCATAACTTTTACTAATACTGTTGTCTGTAGGGGTGGCACTTAACGTTAATTTAGTATTAAATGCTAAATTTTAATTTAACACTTAATATTAATAGAAAGATGTTTGCATTAGCCACTGAATTACTTAATATTAAGTATTAAGCTTTTCGCGTTAACACTTAATTCAGTTAAAATTAAGTGATCAAGTACCTTGTGCGAAAAAACATTGGGTTTTTAAAATGTGCGAAATAGCGATCATAGTTGTAAAAAATTTTCAACTTAATTTTAGTATCCTGAGAATCAATCTGTGTGTTTGATTGCTTTTCTCAAGTTTATTTTATAATTCATCACAACTCATCTTCTTATGCCTGAGGTCCACTCCAAGGATTTCGAAGAACATTTTTGTGGCTATTTTGTTTCAGCTCTAGCCATTTTGATCACCCGAAGTGTTTTATTTTAAATATCATTTCATTTTGTGGGGATAATCGGATAATAAGAAAAATTTGCAACTCTCTGTGAAACTCTAAAAAACCCAACTTTTGGCTTCACAGTTCATTAAGTTTCAGTGTACATTTGTTGAAAATAGGTCTATTCGATGTAGAATCTTTCCCTCTATTGCAATCTATAAGAACTTCTAGGACACTCAATTTTTTCCTACCAATAAATTGGAAATGCCACCCTAGTTTCGTAATTTTTTGAAAAGTGGCATACTCTTATGAAGTGGAAATACTTTGGCTCAATGAGCATGATTTTTATTGTCAAAATGAAATGCTGTATGATCGTTCGTGCTATATCCTTTTCAATTGGAAATTCGATGGCTCCGAAGTCTCTTTTGATACAACCGCAAGAAATCACAGCAAATGACGCATGTCTTATGGTAGTATTTCACGATTTCCACGCACAAGTATCCGTCTTTGCGTTTTTAAAGGTGTGTTATCTGAAATCAGGACAAAAATCTGAGTCTACTTGTACATATTTCATGCTGTCTCGATAAATTTCGCTTTTACCTCAAAATTTCCTTCTGGTATACTAACGGCGCAACCAGGTTTTTAGGATGGAGTGGGCTCAACCTTAGACTTTTTACCAAATCAGTTGAAAACTATTTGAATTTCTTCCGCCTCTTTCTGAGTATAGTAAGTGCTGTTTGAATGCTGTAGATGTAGAGGTCAAACAGGTCTACTTGGTACGGTTTATTTACATTTTTATGTTACTATTCTGATGATATTTGAATGGGAAAACCAGAATTTCTTAATAAGATAACAAGGGAACTTGATATATGGAAATGAGAATACATTATCAGAAGACTCGACATTTATAGAGATTGCTATTTCGAATTAAAAAATTTTCGATGAAATTTTATAGACTACTAGATGAGAATGTATTAATAATAGACATTTGTTCACAATATATGTTTGAAATGGCGAATGGTAAGACGCAGTGTACTGTTTACTAGGATCCCACAGAAACAATCTTTTTTCGTATTTTTCCGTCTCATTTCTCGTGGGAATTGGGAACGAGAAACGCGAACACAGAAAAGGGAATTTTTAAAATTTTTTTGGAAAGAACAGTGTTTTTTATTTTCCCTACTTTTTTTCATTTTGGTCGGAAAGGAAAATTATAAAGAATGATGAATGATAAGTTTTCAAAGTTTTTCTATTCATCTTTCCCGTTTTATCAAATGAAGCTCTAAACGAGATCTAGTTGACATTTTCAAATGTGCTTCTGTCGTTTTCTTGCTTTATCTCTCTCGTTTTTTTTAATTTCACACTCTCCACACTAAGCTTTTCTTTCTTTTGCTGTATTCACTTGGTCGGACATGTTCTTCTATATTACTTGTGGTGCCTTTATGTGGATCTCATGAACTTCAGTGGATTCCATCTCTTACGTACGTGCTAGAAAAGTTGAGTTTACTGTAGATTTTTGATAAAAATATATTATCCATATTATCGCATGCGTCGTATAGTATTATCAACAAATATTTTAAAAAATGACGACCATTTTATTTTTGTTCCGTAGGTTATTTTTTACTTTGATTCATTATAACTAATTGAAAGGTGCTAAAATAAACAATAGATATATCATGGAGAATTACATTGTAGACAAAGTAGCACCGACTTTTAGCTTCAAGTATTGACGTAATCTTGCTCATCTTGTTTTATTCAACATACATAAAAGCGCAGTGCCGATGAAAATAAATTCCATAGTATACCCAAGTAAGCAAAAAATGAAGGGAAACTGCCGACATGACTAGTCAGAAATGTCCGCAGCTTCCGTCAAGTCTAGTCTGGAACGTCTTTCATATCCGTCTTGTCTAGTCAGCTTAATGAGGAGTGTCTTGCAAACACGTCTGTACTAGTCTGAAATGTCCTTGAGCCCAGCCATGTCTAGTCCGTGTTGTCTACTGACCCAGTCCAGACTAGTAAGAAGATTAAAAAAAGAGGTTACACAGTGGATTTGAACATCCAGTCCGGCAGTGTTCGAGATATGACGGATATCCTGGCGACAGACTAGGACACTGAGATAGACTGTCGTAAGTATATATAGTCTAAACTTATTTATTGACTCCCATCCATGGAAAGAAAATCAGAAACAAACCGACTTAAACGGTATTGACTAGTCTGAAATGTCTTCAACAGCTATTAGGACTGGTCTGTAGCATCTTCTGGACATCTCATGAGTCATGACTAGTCCTTTTTTTAAGAAGTATTTATTTTACTCAATGCTAATCGAATTGTTTTCTAGCTAGAAGAACAATTAGAGCGTCTGCTGTAATCAATAGTGCATTCGAAAAGATTTAATATATTGCGTGCATCCCTGTCTTGATATATTTTATTTTATTTTGCATTAGTTTATGCTAAAAGTTTAAGAGTGTATCAAAACATAAAATAGCAAGGGTTAGTACTAACAACAAAATTCATCTCGCATCTAGGAGTGCTAATCTGTATTTTTTTTTGAACTGTGATACGTAGTAATTAAAAACAATTGAGAAGCACCTAAATCGTTTCATATCAAAATATAATGTTTGTTTATGTTAAATATCAATTGTAATAATTCTAAATTAAGCTAAGATAATTTATTTATTAGATGAATGTACGGAGCTTTGAGTATGAAATTAAATTAAAATAGTATGGAAAAATCTAGTTTCTTTCCGGAATAAATAAATTTTATTTTTATACTCAAATTAATGTTTTTAAAGCCCAACTAATTAATCGCACTTGCTTATAAATCAAAATATATTTGCCGAAAAGATTATGAAATCTTCTTAATTTGCTTTTATTTAATGCTATCTAAAGTAATTTCGTTTCGGTAAAAGATAATTTTTATTGATAAATAAAATTAAAAATTTGGAATAAAAATTGTATTAAATAGCATCTTAGAATGGTCGTGAGTGTGCAGAATATGACTTCTCGATCATATGGCTCAATGGTTCTGGCGATGGGTAAGTGTCACATTGTATACATGTTCGAATCTAATCTTCATCCTTACATATTTCCATTCAGACTAGTCCAGACTCGTCGACTATATAAGACTACAGCTGGTTGTATACTCGTCCCAGACGCCCTTAATTTTTCAATCATAAACCATTTTCAGACGAGCGACACAGACGCTCGCCACGACTACTCTTATTAGATTTTATGACTAGTCGCCAATCAAAGTACTAGGACGCGTATGCATGACGGTCAAAACCTCGGACTACCCAAGCAGATCAATTTTTTCAAAAACGCGTTTAAACACTCAATTGGAAACCACGATTGTGTGTCATTAACGCTCATTAATGAAACGCAAGAAACGCGTTTTTACGCAGAATTCTCACTTTCCGAACGTGAAAACGAATAAAAACTCCAATTCCGAGCGTTTAACCGCACAATTATTGGAAAAAGTAAAAACCAATTCGTTTAAACGCTCAAAGTTGGAGTTTCTATGCGTTTCCGCGTTCGGAAAGTGAGAATTCTGCGTAAAAAACGCGTTTCTTGCGTTTCATTAATGAGCATCAATGACCCACAATCGCGGCTCCCGATTGAGTGTTTAAACGCGTTTTTGAAAAAATTTGTCTGCTTGGGTAGTCCCAGACGAGGACTTTTTGAGACAAAGACTAGTCGAGACGGAGCGACACGACTAGAAAAAAGACTAGTCATTTAACCAGTATTTTGCTCACTTGGGTAGTTAACGTTTGAGTCAAAGGAAGACTCCATCTATAAGGATGCTTTTCGGACTTGTCCCTAGATTGTATAGGCATAGAATAGAGCCGTAAATTTCCCATAAGTTCTATTCTTAAAAAATAATATCAACTCATTGACATCTACTGTTTCTGATACTTGACTTCTTCGCTTAACTATTCAGTTTGAATAAGAAAGTCGACTTTGAAAGTTTTTCAATGGTATTTAGAAAAGCTAGATGTCGGTGAGCTGATAGTATTTTTTAAGAATATAACTTATGGGAAATTTACGACTCCATCCTATGTCTATGCAATCTAGGGGCAAGTTCGAGAAGCACTCTTATAGATGGCCTCTTCCTTCGACTCAACAGTTAACTAGCTCCTTAAAAAGCACTGGTGATAATTTTTGCAAGTTTCTTTACTTCACAGTAACAGTACTGATGAGATCCAGTTTCCCTAAACGACACTATCTGATCTGCCCGATTGATATTCCTTGAAAACATTTTCTTAATATATAACTAAGCTTACGCGTGTGAGTCTTACAAGAGCTACCTTTCATCAATCGCAATTGGGCGAATCGATTATAATCGAAATTGAAATCACTCTCAGTCGATTGTCGAGTACGAATAATCGATTTTAATCTCTAAAAGTTTTCACTGGGAAGTCAGTTTAAGAAAAGATGTTATGGAGCAGACATTGTTTTTGAGCGCGAATCTAGATAAATTTTTTGTGTCTGCTATGTATGTAAGTAAAAAAAGATTTCTTCTGAATCCTTAATTTAGTATAATGTAATAAGATGATATGATGAAAGGATAGTCATAATTCTCCCTTGATTGAGTCAATAGTTCCGTTTTTTCGAATAAGCTAAACTTATACATGACAAGCTACTCACTTTATATTCACTCAAGACCTGATTCAACAAAGAAATGTATCGTATTTTAAATGACTATCTACCTTTTTGTTGATTCCCTATTCATAGTTCTGTTTTTCGCATACATCTATAAATAATCAACTCAATGAAGTATAGTGAAGTTATAAATTTTCATTCTTCTTTTTTATACAGTCTTTTTCGAGTAGTTCTTACTTGAAACATGCCGAATAATAATATGATTATCTGCTGATGCCTGTCTTGAAGCAATTTAACTAAAATAGAGTGATATCAAGACCTGATCTTCTGAAATTTTAAGAATGGTAACACTAATAAGTATGATAACGAAAACTAAAAACTATTCATTGAATAGAAAAAGGAAAAAATACACTACATTCCCGATTCGAACCACCATTTCAGAATATGTTGTGAAAGAGTGTGCCGTAAAGTACAATAAACACCATACAGTTTTCATTCGTATGCTCCTGCTGTTGAAATTATATATCATGAACTATCTCGATCTTCTTGAGTTTTTTTTTCTTCATGCATTGATTGTACTCGTAGTAATACTTCGCCTGTCAGATATCATCATAGTGTGCTTTGGTCCTTGACGAAACCTGTGGAATTAAGTACAATAAACAACAACATAAGCTGTTTTTATACGTTCAATCGAAATCAATAGCTTAATCACTAGATATGAGATCTTCAGGTTCGAAGTCGTTCATACACTGATAAAAAAATCCGGGTAATGATTTACTCCTGCACTTAAAAAAGTCTCCATTAAACCCTTTTAGTGTTTCTTAGTCGAAGGGTTTATGAAAACTCAAGGGGTATATGATGGGCACATAAGGATTCATTATTCTACGATTTTAAGATAAGAGTAATTATATCCGTCAACGGATGATAGTAGATTGCTGTTCAGTTTCAAGGTAGGAGTATTTTATTCTTCGTTATCGGGTTTACTATTTTACTTTTTCGTTAAAAAGGAACATCCTTCTGCCTTTCTGCGTAGAGTAAGCTACCCTTCTCAGAAACAGTTCATTATTCTACGCCTAAGGATAGATTCTGCTACCATTTCCTGCTAAGGGTTTAGTATTCCATGTTTAACAGTTGATTTATCTACATCTTAATAAAAAGGGTTTAGTACTGTACGTGAATGCTCAATTCGATGCCTCTTCATTGACAGGTTCTTTTATTCTACTGACAAATATCGGCTTATCTACCTTAGCATCTCAAGGGATAGTTTTATCGTCGGTTGATACTTGATTCTACTTCTCTTTTGTTGAAAGAAGTTCAGTGTTCATCGTACAGGAGTTGATATTTCCGCTCTCTCATCGAAAGGGTTTATCATTCTACGTAGAGAGATCGATTGTTCTACTGTTTGATCGGAAAAGTTTATTACTCTACGCACAGGGGTTGATTATTTTACTTTTGTCAAAAATGGTTTCTTAGGGTGTCGGTGTGAGGGTCTGTGTCTGGTTAATGTTATTTTATACAGTCACCCACGCGCTAACTTGATGAAAAGAAATAGTAAGATGCCCATCGTTTTGTGAAACACGATCTGAAGGGAGTGTTGAAGTATATAGGATAAAAATTTGGACCCCCTCGCCCCCCCCCCACAGATAGGGACGGAGAAATTAATTAGTTAGTTAGCTGATTAATTAACTAATTAATTAATTTCTCTGACCCGGTCTGTGATAGTTTCTGAGGCCTCTCTGTCAAGTCTGTGATGGTGTCTGAATTCTCTGTCACTGTCTGTGATGGCCTGTGAAACTTCTCTGTCACAATATGTGATGGCTTCTGAAGTCTGTGCAACGATCTGCGATTGTCTCTAGAGACTTCATACACCATAATACAGATACAGACCGTGACAAAGAAGCTCCACAGACCGTCACAGGCCGTGGTAGACGGATTCCAGAAAACGAGCTTTATCGTGTTTCACATTTTAATCCCACTGGGATTGCGCTAACAGCTATTTCGTCCTATTTATACTATACAACCCACATACACACACAAGAGAGAGAGAGAGAGAGAGAGATAAAAGAAACAAAGGAAGAAAAGGCATTTGCTTCTTCAACTAGACTATTTTGTATATAAAGATGATGGTGAATCATTCTATGGATGCACTTAAATTCCAGTCGAAGAAACAATGCCATTATTTACGCTGTCACGCACGGGAGGATAGAAGACACAATAGAGAGATATCCAGAGAGAGGAAATAAAGAATGAAAAAGAGCGGTTGGCGTATGTACATCTCGAGTTGGATTGCCCATATAAGAAATACATAACGTATAAAGACGAAACAAGAATGTATAAGAATAAATAAATAAATAAATAAATAAATAAATAACTTGTTAGAGTACTCTCTAAAACCTTCGATAGGGTTTATGAAAATGCAACGTATGATGCACCCTTTTAAAGTTTTTGAGTCGTATAAACGCTATGATAAACCTTCCGACACGTGGTATAAACGCTATGATAAACCTTCCGACACGTGGTATATTCGCTTGATAAACCTTTCGACACGCAGTATATTCGCTTGGTAAACCTTTTTATTTCGTCTTTTGATGGGTAGATCAAATGATTTATCGCATGCTGCTAAACGGTAGAAAATGGTATATCATACGTTGCATTTTCATAAACGCTTTTAAACGTTTATCATTCAGCGCTTTTTTTATCAATGTATGTATGAGACACGTTTATCCAAGTTTGAAAAATGATACCAGTCTGATGAGAAATTATTAACAACATTTTATCAGAATTCTAGATCATTGGTGATAGTGGGACTATCTTCTCACTGTTATCTAGTTAGACCATGATATATGCATCAACATTCACAAGTAATAAGCAGAACGTAATTTCAATTAGTATCATCTTGCTTTTGTTGTTATTCTATCATAATTATTGCCACAATTCAACGAATAAAGTATTTATTTCGAATCCTATCAATGGCCAGTATCGTTTCGGTGATTTAAATTTCACTTATGTTCCTTTACCACCATCGTTTGCTGCTCATTATTCAATCAGTTTTGGTGTTCCATTGAATAGCAATGCTCTGAACTGGTTTTATAGTTCTTTTCAATGTTTGAATGGAAATCCTGGCGATTTCCATACAGAAGCCTCTTGGTCTTCGAGACAATGTATATTTCATAATGTTTGTCTACGTCAGAGTGGATCAAGTTCAAAGTAGGTCATCGATTATTTTTATCCGTCATCTATTAAATCTTTGGCCACAACATTAATTCGTTCGAATAATACGTTTTTGGCTCTACGACATGCTGCTCGGCATGTTTCTGGTGATCTGAGTACGGTTGAAGTACATCCAATTCCTATGAATCATCAGAATCAAACTGATCCCAATAGTAATCTCAGCTATCTTGATGATACTTACTTGATTTATCAGATATTACCTGATGGTGATATGAATTTTGGTCATGTGATCTTTGATGATGCGTTTGGGTTGTTTGCAAATTTGAAACAGTTTCGAGCTACACGTTACAGCTCACCAAAGAAAAATCATGTGCTTGTATTTCGATCATGCTCACAGTTTCCTGGTAATTTAAGTTCATTGTGCCAAAAATTTACTGAAGGTATCTTTCCTGTCATAACATCTCATCAAGTTCAATCAATCAGTTCGTTATTCAATTCATCAGTGAATTCGAATCGCATTTGTTTTCGAGAGTTAGTTGCTGGACATGGTTCTACGGGTGCCGTCGGTTGGGGTCCAAATAACTTCAATCGAGCTGAAGTCTTCTCTGAGTTTCGATCGAAACTTCTTGTAGCTCATGGAATCAATCCAAACGCAACTCCTCAACAACATCATATTATGCTTGTGAATAAAACTGGCAGACGTAGATTTAACAATATGAATGAAATCTATAGCAAGATATTGACTACTCCTCGTTATTCTGATATTAAAGTTACGATTGTGAATGATTTTAAAAATGTGTCGATTACTCAACAATTAGCATTATTTCAGACAGTCACTGTGGCTATATCTCCTTGTGGTGGTATATCTCTGTTGTTTTTTGTACTTCCTCGACATTCTACATTGATTGTCTCAAGCTATCCTCAGTTGTCGAAGGATGTTTATACGCCAGGTCGAATGGAAGCCCAAGTATGGGACTTTCAATCTCATTTACATGTAATTCATTATCCAGTGAATGCTTCTGATGACTTTACATTATCATCAGAATTTAAAAACACGGATTGGGCTGCTCTTCGTAATCATGCCAATATTAATCTGAAAGTTGATAAACTATTTCCTCTTATCGATCAAGCAATATTAACAGCGGCACGGAAAAGAATTTAATAGGCACTAGTACACTTCGTCGCGTTCACTTGGTTGCACGATCACTTCGCCACAGAACAATTCGTCGCGTTCTGTTCGTAGCTATCTACTCATTTCATCTCTCTTAATGAATTTTGTTTTCTATAATAAATCAAAATAATATAAAATAAATGATAAATTGCAAGAGAGATATGTATAATAGTGATAGATAATTAATTGGGAAAACGGATCAATAAAACATATTATTCTAATGCAGTCATGAGAGGGCTAAAGCGAACGAAGAATGATTAGATTTGTCATTTGTTTAATGAATTTTTACATAATCTAAACATAAAATAACACTGATCCAATGTCCTTAATTATGGAACTAGATCAAGTGAAAAGAAAATACATTTCACTTCTCAATTTCAACTTTCACTACACACTAATTTTCAAGCAAAATGTCTCAAATCAAAAAACTCCTTTCTGTAAAAGGAAAACCAATGATTCTCCATGAAGGTCACATCTATACTGTAGAATGCACAACAACGACGAAATTAATTTTTCAATGTCAGAATCGAGATTCCAAAGGAAATTTCGCTTTGAACATCAATCAATTAATTTTAATGGCAATTATTTATCAATCAAGCTCGTTGTCACACCAATTTATCCATGGATGCATTTCTCTCACAACCAACATATCATTCTCATGCTCCGCAACCTGATCGTGTTCCAGCTACTCAATTAAAAAAATGATATTAAAGCTCGTGCTATAGTAACAGATGAATCACCCAGTTCAATTATTCATTCAGCCTTACGTGCATATAAACTAAGTGCCGCTGGTGAACTTCTAAAAAACGAAGCACTTATGCCAATGATTTGACGGCAACATACTACTGCAACAGTCGATGTCAATAGTTGTTTACCAGAAAAGTTGAGAAAAACATATCGTGATGAAGACTTCATCTTGCACGAAAACAAAAAATTAATTATCTTTACAACAAAAACTAATTTATTTATTCTAAAGCAAAGCAAATATTGGTTCGCTGATGGAACGTTCAAAGTGAACTATCAATTAAATGTCTCTTTTTCTTTTCTAATTTTCTTTCATGTAGATGCATCTCGACGATTATGATCAACTCTTCACACTACATGCATTGATGACCAATGCAATTATTCCTCTCGTCTATGGGTTATTAATTGGTAAAAGCTCTAAAGATTACCATTTATTCTTCGAAAAAGTGTTAGCACAAGACAATTTCCAACCTGAATCGATTATGACAGATTTCAAAACTGCACAATCAAGCCAGTGAAAGACATGTTGCCAAACGTTTTACACAAAGGTACATTCCAATCTGTTAATTAAAAAAAGTAATTGAAACATTTTTTTTCTAAGCTGTCTCTTTCATTTTTCACGAGCAGTATGGCGACAAGTTCAAAGAAAGGGTTAACAACTAAATATAACGAGGATGAGTATTTTCGTTTAACTGTAAAAAAATTGATTGTTTTTGCTTTTGTTTCACTAGATCAAGTTATAATTGGCTTCGACTTAATTTGTGACCAACTTGACGACGCCTCCGAGGATTTACACGGTTATTTTGAAAAAATGTGGATCGGTGAACCAAAAAGAAGAGGTAATTTTTTTCTCCATTCTTGAGAAATTTTAAATATACTCGACTTTCTAAGGAACTGGTAGAAAGAAGCCCCGATTTGATCATAAATTATGGAATGTTTATGATCGTGCCATCGCTACAGTACCTCGACCCAACAATTAGGTCGAAGGCTGGTACAATGCATTCGTTAATCGCGTCTCAATTAATCATCCAAATATCGTGAAACTGGTAGAGGGAATACGTCGTGAGCAATCAAACTTTGAAGTGAGCATGACGAAGATTCTCCAAGGTCACAATATCAAGACGAAGAGGCCTGCTACCGAAGATTGGGCGAACGTATTACTCGACTGATCAACGGATTCGGCGCATCTCAACTGGATGAATTCTTAAAAAATCTCGCAGTCAACGTTACTCGTTAAATCTTTTTTTTCTTTAAATTTCTTTCTTTCTTTAAATTAAAATTAAAATTATTATTTATTTTTTTAGATTTTATTTTCTTGTTTTATTTTTTTCTCAATGCTTTCATTATTATATTATGTCTTATTCACAAAATAAATATTAACTCATCAAGTTTTTATCTTTCAATAAAAAAAGAATTAATCAAGAGAGAAGATGCAACGAATGGATAGTGATGAGGATAGCGAAAGAAATTTTTCTGCGACGAAATGTCGTGCGACGAAGTGAGCGGTTACCATTTAATGGTATAAATATGAGTTGGGTGTGAGTCTGAAATTATGTTTTTTTGTTGAATCAGTTTGGTTAAATAAATATCTATGTTGTACAAATTGACGATTACAATGATTTCGTGACAGATATAAATACTTGAAATTATGCGGAAGGAAAGATCCCTATAATGAGATTTTGCGACTTTTAATTCTCGAGGAGCCATTCCGGAGAAAGTGAAGAAGTAAAGAAGCACGATTTCTCATCTTTGATTCAGTCTGCTGAAGTAGAAAGTGAGATTCAGTAAATTTATACTATATGAATTTTTCATTCTAGTCTTAAAAGTTCCTTTTTCTGGATGATGATCAATCCAAGGTGTTACAGAATTCTCTATGATCTAAAATTCTGTGTATAGTTTTATCTCTTTTCGTCAACATTTCTTTTTTTATTTAGACAGTTGATATAATAACTGAATCATAGACGTACCTAACTGTACCTCTCTAAGAATCGTTTAAAAATGCTAGAATATAAAACAACGTCGCCATACAGTAAAATTTCCATAGAACAAATGTTGGCATCATTTCGTATTGGACAAGTAGATTTAGGAGCTTGTATTATACTTTGAGATAATCTTGCATACTATTGCAGCTCTATTTAAATGTTCACACAGTTGTGAGATTCAATTCAGCATTTATTTGAAGTTTCAAATTCATTTTTGATATTACACAAATGAAAAATTGACTAAAATATTTAAAATATATTTCATTAGGAAACTAAGTGAATCAACTCAGTCTGCTAATACGGCAAGGTCTGATCAAGTGTTGCAGCGCTTGCCAGAGTTGTTCTCTATATGTTTTCGACGGAAAAATAAAAACAACAGTGGATAGTATACTTGGTAGATAACCAACATAAAATACTATTATTATAAAGTAAGGTTCTGAACGTCCATTGAATTTCATACATGTTGTTAACAATGCAATTGTTTGTTTTGGAATGGCAAATAGTGCCAATAGAATGGGACTAATAAGTAAGTGTTTATTTTGTTTTAAGTTTTTCCAGAATGTTTTCTTATAACTATGATTTGCTCTCGCTCGAATACGAGCTGTAAGAATAATGATAGCTATTGAACATAAAATATTAATGCTAAATGGTGCCACATAATGAATAGTTGTCATAAATGAATCGTACCACTTCAGCCATTTTGACGGAAATGATACAACGCACCAAGTTCTATGTTCAAACTCATCATATAATAAATGACGATAAAATGAATCATGAATGGTCATCATGAAGCTGAGTAAAAGAATTAGTCCGATGACATATTTTGCTGCGTGATAACTCAATTCTTTTCGATACCGTAAGCCAAAACAAACAATTGCGACATTTTCAATCGAAGCACAGACTTGAATCCAATTGATCATAATGGGAAAAGCTTTCAGGATAAAGTGAGTGATGATACAGCCTGGATAAGAACTAAAACTAGAGGTTTGCTCGATCAGTAAACGCAACATCTGTGCAAAACAAGCCGATATATTCACTAAGCAAACCAATGATAAACACAATAAGTAGAAGCCTCGTCCAGTTGATCTAAGAGATGACTGACTAAAAGTGATCAAACATAAAATAGTATCTATACAGCCCAACGTAAAAATGGCACTAGCTATTGTGAGAGACATGAAAATACAATGTGGTTGTTGATAAAATTTGACATTAGATTTAATAAACTGTCCGATAATACCTTCTAATGATAAAGAATAAGGTTTCGCAGAAAATTGGCAGAGACGACCGTGTGAACATTCCGGACATACACAAATACTAGCTTTGGGGCATTGGTTCTCATCCTGCATACATATACCACCATTTTTACATGGATTTGTATTGATCGGACATTGAGCAGTACTATTATCAATGACGAACGGTATACAATCAACTTTCTCAAGTTTGTTACATAGACAAATGTGCGTCTCGTCATAAAAACATGTAATTCTAGTAGTCGTGTTCTTGCATGGACGTTGATACTGCTTCACACGACGAAGATATGGTAATTGATCAAATGTGGAACCAAAGATGTTGCTAATTGCAGGGCATTCATTGTTTTTTGATACTTCGACATGAATTCGATTATATAATATTACTGTATCCTCATTATTAAGAAAGACTAAATGTAATGGATTAGTATTCAGATCGCCGAAAAGTTGCACGAAAACTAAATTCGGCATGGATTTTTCTGGATAGAAGACTATTGCATCATTTTGCCAAAGGCCAATCGACCGAAAGTATGAATGAACTTTTTTCTCATTAATATTAGACAAGGAAATAAAATGTATTAGAATGGCGCCAGGAATCCTAATATTCTGAGCGAAATGCACATTGATACTTGATGCATTGTATTGGCATCGCTCTCCAAAAAACTGTTCATCACAAACGCATGTCCACTGATTTGATCGAACATCTGATGGCACGCAAATGCCATTTTTTCCACAGGGTTGAACTTGACAAGGATCAAACGGAACATAGCAACGAGATCCAATTTTGTTTAATGGACAAATACAAATTTCAGGAGCAATACAAATTGATTCCGGTGCACAGTTACATTTTTCAGCATTCTGTAGATCACATAAACGTCCAAACCAAGATGGTTCACATTGACAAAAATAATGTTGTGGTTCATTCAAGTACGATTCACATCTACCATGAACGCATGAAAGATGAGTACACTTTCGGAGGATGTTTGGATTGCTATTTTCTGTCAGAGTGATTTTAGAGACCAGCCGATTCACGGGAAGAAACTCAAATTCGATGGCGAAAAACCAAGAGCCTCGATAGTCAATCTGCTTGCTTTGCTGAGTTAAATGAAAGATGCTGATACGTATATAATGTTGATCTTTGATTTGCCATGAGACAGGGTAGAGTAAATCAACAATATACTTTGGTAGACATTGGACAAAAGGCAAATATATTAATTCTGCAGAATAGGTAACATAGCCAGTGGATATTTGAACTAGAAAAATAAGTAATTTGAAGACGCTTGCATGCACGATCAGCGTTGTTGCTTGAAGTTCCAGAATGACATTCAATCGCTTTCTTTGATATTCACATCGATCACCATAATAGGCTGACGGACAAAGACATTTAATTTCATTTTCTCGGACTGTTGAGCTGACCGCTATACCTCTGTTGCAATACCAGCTAAGTGTAACATTCTGTGACAATTCATTCTTAGTATTTTTTGGAAGAATCGGTACGAAATCGAGTAGATTTTTCGATGTAAATGTACGAGTTTCACTTTGATCAATTATATCACATAGCCATTCATCTTCATGATTGTTACAGTGTACTAAACCATCGCAACGATAGATTATATTGATAATTTCCCCCTGTCCTGATACGCTGTTACTACACGGAAAGAATCTGGTAGAACATGAAGCAATATTCCAAGGACACAATGGTAGTTCCTCATCATCGTTCAATGGACAGTCTCGATGGCAATCACAAATTTGCAATGGGCTGATGCAGATTGAAGCATTTTTACCTATGATAACAAGAGATTTTTAAACAAATGAATAGACAAAGAAATGTATCTTCTCAAAATTCTTGATGATGGAATATAGCCTATTCCGAAAAACAAAATATACTGAATTGATAAATCTATTGGCTTAAAAAATATTGATGATATATTTTTTATAATTTTGTGAAAATCTATAACTTACATCTGTAGCGTCGAGTAAAATCGAAGGGATATTGTTTACGGCAAAAATCACGTTCATCACTTGAGCCAATACAGTCAATTTGAGAATCATTGATCGTCTTCACCGATGCACAATATCTTATCGTATGATTGATCGATTGAAGACAAAAAAATTCACCACTTTTTACATCGCAATGCATTGATGACAAAGCGTTGTCGCAGAAGATTTCATCGCGTCCATCTACACAGTTCCAAACGCCGTTACAGAGCGTATATTGCGTCATGCACGAATATTCAGTGCAATCAGTCTCATCAGTATCATCTGCTTCGAACTTTGGTCGAATTTCTTGGATACCATTACATATGATAGAGAATGTGTTTTCCTTTGCTGTATCTCGGCGTCCCGCAAGAGTGTCACAATTCTCACTGAGAGATTCAGTACATTGAAAACCAAAAGCTTCATCGGAACCGTCTGTACATTGCTTTTCATAGTCCATCAGAAAGCGACGTGGTATGCATCGTTGATCAATATTGCAACTAAATCGATGCGGTAATTGATCACACATATAATTGGCTATTTCATCGTCACCTGTATAACAATCAATTGAACCATCTTGTATTCGGTGACGAGAAATGCACCTCGACGAATTGGTGCAATGGAATAGAGATGAATGACCACAAGATGAAAAATTATATGATATTAGTCCTAAAAGCAACAAATAAATTTACAGAAACATAAGCCCTCAGATGACCCATATCATGCAATCGGATCGAAAACCGTCGATTAACCATGGTTAAGCGGCGATTTTCAATCGGTTCATATGATATTCCAGATTAAAGAAGCAAGGTCGTTGACCACCGTATATGAACTCTGTAAACCTCGACATAGAATGAGAAATGAGAGAATTTCATTATCCTGAAGATATTCTTAAAAGAATCATACTGTTCGATGCTAAGACTATTCAATGCAAGATAATGGATAATATAAGAAGGATTTCACGATCGGAAATGCCAGTATTTTCTTAAATATAATGCTTTAAAAGACAAGAAAGGTATTGAAATTAAAACCCAACTGTTATGAACGTGTTCAAAGTGTACCTATAGTTTCCCCTGAAACATTATATGTGATCCTTTTCAATATCTAGTTATTTTATACAATATTCTAATTTATTTTTGCGCTATAATTTTGTAGTACAATAAATCATCATTATGTTGTCTTCGAGAATCACATGTAGGATTATTTTATGGGCAGAATTCTTTCAATCACAATATTTTTCTAATACTTCTAATAATATATGAATATTGACTTTGCTTTTAATATGCAGATATTCTGCCGAACCATGGATACCTTCGTAAAGTAACTTTATTTACTGAATTCATCATTGGTACCTGATGAGGCGCATCGCCCAAAGACGGTATACAGAGCTGTGTGGATGCCAATCCAGCTTAATGAACGTCCTAAGTCTCGAAATTCTTTCAATTGATCTACAGTTGAACAAGTTTTGCCATCCACATTGATAGTTGTCTGATAATGGGAACATTTTTTTGAATCAAAACATATCAACGACGGTATATAATTAGTCATTGACAGTGTCATCGGATTGAGTTTATAAACGAAGAAAACATGATTATCAAATACGGGCTTTGTTGGAAAGATAGCGTATGAAAGGTTACCGCATACAGTTGGTATTCGACTGGAACATTGATATTGCGAAGTACATTTTATCTTACATTCCTGTTGAAAGAAAGAAAACTTCAATGTACATTTGATATGTTCAAAGCAATCATTGTTTGATAAGAACAGCTGTTGCGTGTACAATATATCTCGACCACTACCGCAAATTAAGGCACTGGCACCAGCTGCTGGTCGAATTATGTCGACGTTGCTCATCTCTCGGCACTGACCATCACCACAAGTGAATGCCATCGGCGTACCGTAGATGTGATGATTCAAATACGAATCACAGATGCTATTATCACAATACCAATCCATATAACCATGACAAAACTCGTTAATACCATGAATCTCATCAGTTTTATCTAGACAATCGGGTATTCGATCTAATAACATTTCTTGTGGAATGCAATGGCCATTTTTACATCGGTATTCTGTTAATGCGTCACATTCGTTTATCTCCAATTGATGACAATGTTCTTCGTCTTCCCCATTAGGGCATTGAACATATCCTGCGAAAAAGAAAAATTCGATTCTATGCAACACTATGAAGCCAAGAGTGAAAATGTTGATTTCAAGCAGCTCATCGCATTTTCGGTAACGGATTCTCAAAAAGTGCTGAAATTGTAATATTGGATAGATACTAAAAGTTTACTATATCGTATCAAAGCAGTTGTTCTCGAATCAATAAGTATGAGCTTATAGAAAACATATAATATGATAAAATTGATAAATTTAGAGGTCGTATCAACTAAGAACTTACCATCGCAAACTTCTCTCCAATCTAAACAGACGACGCTTCCTTCACATTGAAGTTCTCGATAACAAGTTCCAGTTGTAATCATGAGTATATTTCTTGGATGATGAAAGCGTTTCCAATAGAAAGTATCGTGCACTATTTGTAAGAATCTACCATTCAGTAAAAATCGATACTGACAAGTGTCACCAAATGTCGACGGTCCACATCGTTGATAGAGATGTTCACCTGAGATAGGATTACTCCTATTCAATCGACGATTAAGTGAATAAATTTCATAATCTTCAATAGTATCAAGTGAAGCATGCTGAAACAAAAGTTCTTCAGTTGTTCGATTTTGTTCGTACATTGACGCAAATGATTCGCCTTGTATTGGATTTGCTATCGAAATGTTCATCGTTCGGAAGCAATATGGAACATAGATATGAACTCGATTATACATTACAGTCGAAGAATAGTGACAATGCGATTCGAAAGTATCAATCAGTAATTTTTGACTCTTCGTTTTGTACAGTAGTTCAGGATATATCGGCTCACTTCTACAGATTTCGAGAGCGAAAACTGTAGAGACTATATAATAGTACATAATAAAAGGAGAAATAAATACGCACATTGAATATTAATTTCGCATGGATAGTAAAAACGATCCTATTTTATATATTGATGATATTCTTCGACAGATGTATACTATTTATTAACTTGTCGGCAATGATTAACATTTCTTGTTTGCCGCTGTCAAGAAAATTAAATGTATTTTATTGAAATCTATCAATCACTACTTAATCTTCTAGATAGTACAAATTCTCACGTCACCATTATCGCAATCTCCGACTCTAATAAAGCACAGAGCTCTCCATACAAAAAAAAAACGGGATGATCAATAGCGAGTAGAAGCAGAATGAAGGATATTGAATGCATACATTTAACTTAATAAAAGTTCCCAGTGTGGCAATTAGAGACCTGTGAGTCCGGGTATAAAAAGCTAAGCTTTAGCCAGGTCCGGGTCTCTTTCTAAATTTGACTTCAGACCTGGTTTGCATTAAATTGTAAATATGAATATCGATTTCTTTCTTATTTTTCAAGATTTCTTCTTTCCTTTTTATTTCTAAAATAGAAAAATGTCATTTCAAATGCATAAACTAAATCTATATGAAAAAACAAATAGACAATTAAATACGAATAAACCACACGCCAATAACATCTGTTCGTTACTCTAGCATATTATAGTATGTTTTTATACAAAAAAAAATTGAACTTTTCTTATTATGCCTGTTCGTCGATGACTTCCTCATCACTAAATTCATTGTCATCAAAAGTTCGAGCTTTTTTTGTTGTTGATGATGTACAGTGACTTTTTAAAGGGGCCAATAAAGAAATAAAACCTTGTACCTTTATCTGTTCATGCACATTGTGCACAGAGGGTGCCAGATATTGGTACAAAAAAGATCGGTCCGGGTCCAAAAAAAACATGGACCCGCAGGCCTCTAGTGCCAATAATGCATGGACATCCTTTATTGTTCACGTATTTGGTGTCCATTTTTTTAATTACCCTTTGGGACTGTCGTGCGGACAGGACTATTACTTTTTCATTAGTGTTGTCGAATGTGTTATTCTCAACGGATTTTGTACAACCTACTACTATCATTAATGTATCTGATCTTCTTCTAAATATTATCCGTATATCATTGCGCAATGTGATTACGTTTCTGAACGTAATTAATGTAAGGTGGAAATGTCTATCATATCTTTTTTCTGTCCTCTCTCTCTCTCGTGTGCATATATAAGGCGATTGCATATTGTGTTGAAACACAGAATTGTAACAGAACTAGAACATTGGAGAATGGAATAGTGTAACTAACATCTTATACACCGAGGATAGCGGTAACGCTACTCTTCCAGTTTCTCTTTGTGATCACAAATAAAAATTAAAGCTGCAGCGGTAACGAATATAAACTATCCATTTATCATCAAACAAAATTCTTTACACCCAGTTCGAAGATATGAATGGTGTTGAAGGCAGAAAAATGTCATTCTAACCTATGCTAAATGTATCGATATCATCATGCGTATCTAACAGAAGATAATCTTAGTACATCGAATTTAGAATTCACTGAAACGATAGAACCGTGATGAAGGGCTCTTTGGCACATATTTGATTAGATAAAATCAGCTCGAATAATAGAATTATTACAAGCAGGAAAAAAATTGAATCATCAGATAGAAATTTTTTTATTAATCATAAATGAAGTTTCTCAACTCGTATGCATGATAATATATAGAATCAAGCATCAGCTGTTTAACATTAATTACAAATATTACAATATATCAGACTAATGATTGTAGTCACTACAAATCCCCCGAAAAATAATTCAAAATAAAACCGCAGCATTTTGATTTCAGCGCGATGTTGTATGATGACCCCAGAGTGAACATCGAGATAAACACGATATCCCACTTCGTGTGTCTTGAAGAAAATGAGATTTTCTCAACACTAGTTAGAAAATTATCGATGCAACCTTGAATCTGAGCTAAAAATACTGAAAATTGATAAGAGATGAATCAAAATTAGGACTTTTAGCTTTTTCATCAGTTCTAGTAATTATCGACCAGAAGTAGTACGAAAAATAAAATACATGCCATAGGGGAAGTCTGAAGGGTTTTTGGGAGTAAAACGTTTTTCTATTGGAATCATTCTGTATCCATACACCAAAGATGTTGATGAATTTTAAATAAAATAAATATCATATTATATTTTTTCGACATACTAATAGTAAAATATTATCATCAGAATTGAAGTCAAACTGACGTATGAGAAATGATCTGTACAAATACTAATAAGAAACCTAAAGCACACCTATTGCATTAAATTGTATGACGTCTATCCAGGGGCCGCGCNAACGGGGGGGGAGGGTGTACACCCCTCCTCATCCCGCTGGTCGCGCGACCCCTGCGTCTATTACAATAAACAAAGAGACTCAAAAGTAGTAAATAAAGTTCACTGGTATATATACCTTCATCTATCAAGTACTGGAAATAAACTGAACGGCTAATAATATCAATAATATTCTTTTCTTTTGATGTTTTTCTATATTTCAAAAATACATTATTCTTTTTCTCAGAGTAAGCGAAAACAGAACGTTCGTTTACATATTTTTGGCTTCTGGTGACATCTATGTTGTTCTTTTTGGATTGTTCTACTTGCCACATTAAATGTCAACATATAGAGAAAAAACACAGTCATGCCATTTAACTTTTTTTATTTGTTTCTACTACCTATTTAAATTATTACCAATGAAAAATCAACTGATTTTCTTTTGGCGATGCATATTCGGCCCAAAACTCTATCAAACTTATCCATCGGCAATTCCATCGGCAATTCCATCAGCTAGTCGAAATGATCAACAAGTATATATTACAATTTTATGTGAAGAAAAACTCTGAATTACTTTTTCGTTGTAGCCTGCTCATATTTATATGAAAAATACTGCAGAAACGCTCAGTGATAACGTATTTTTTGCTGTAATATATATATATATATATATTTTGGGAATCTATTTATTAAAAAATTTGTTTCTTTAGCTTAAACTATCCATTGGAATACTCAAAGTAACATGGCCATTATGTTTGATTTATTGTTATCGTAAAGGTTTATTAACGTACGAAAATGGAATTATGACATTACGTATTGTTGGTTGTATTGCAATAATATCAGCTTATTTTATGGTATTACGAGGTATTGGTCGTTTTGTTAATCCAAGTTATAAAATATTTATTGAAGAATTTTATAAAGTAAAACATGGCTCAACAAAAGAAGCTCGACAAGTAATTGAAAAAGAAATAATTTTTTAAAACTATTCAGTCGCAATTTATTTTTCTTTAGCACTTTTTATCAAAATTTGACTTTTCTCTATCACATTGGAAACCCGATTACGTTGTTGAATCATCATTTATTCGAAAATTACCAATGATATCAACAACAAAAAGCGATTTAATTAATCGTACTGAATCGACATTACTCGAACGTATTTTTCATTATCCATCTCTTCTACTCGGCTATGTTTGTGTTAATGTATTCGGTCGACGTTTGATGTTTCCAGGTAGTTTACAATTACTTCGACAAATGATGGAACGTCCTTTACTTGATGGACGTACAACTTTGATTGTTCGAAATCGTGCAAAACGTTATGTATTACGTACTGCTGATGGAAATAATATTGATACGGTATTTATTGATCGACGTGATTCAAATCAAACGCACAACGGTCAAACATTGGTGGTTACTTGTGAAGGCAATGCTGGCTTTTATGAAATGGGCTGTATGTCAACACCAATCGAAGCTGGATATTCAGTACTTGGTTGGAATCGACCAGGATTTGGTGAAAGTTCGGTAAGATTTTGTAGTGAGTTCACATTTTTAACAGAAGAAAATACTTTTTCTGACTTTGATTTTCAATCTCATCGATTATTTGAATTTATAGAAAATTCACAAGTATTTTGGCAATTGTTTAGGACGAATGATTCATTTTGCTTTATGATAGTACTTCAAAATAAGAATAAGGGAGATTTCGAGCTGACAAAAAAATCTTTTTCTTTGAAATCATTGTGAAACGCTTTTCACTAGAGCCGATTTTCATTTTTCAAGATGAGATCATGCATCGAACTCAATGATGATATATTGCCGGAGTAGAACTGCCTAATTGAAAATAATACATGCTATCGATCGTCTTATCAATTCTTAAATACTAATTAAGAAACAATAAAATTGATATTTATTTTTTAGGGTCATCCTGGCACGATTTCAGAAATAAATTCAATCGATGCAGTGATGCGTTATGCCATAGAAGAACTTCATTTTCTTGTCGATGATATCGTTATATTTGCATGGTCTATAGGTGGTTATTCGGCATGTTGGACAGCTGTTAATTATCAAGATATTCGTGGTCTCGTACTAGACGCTGTTTTCGATGATGTCTTGCCATTGGCACAACGTCAAATGCCAGCTGTAACATCAAAATTTGTTGAAAAAACAGTACGGTATTATCTTGATTTGAATAATGTACAATTACTTAAATTATACAACGGACCATTTTATCTTATTCGTCGTACACAAGATGAAATTCTTAGTCTTATACCTGGCCGGATAGAAACAAATCGTGGTAATGAACTTCTATTTGCTATTCTTCATTATCGATATCCATATATTTATAATGATGATCAAACATTAACACTTCTAAGACGATATATTTGTTCGAATAATATACAAAAAATTGCTTTATTCGAACAATATTGTTCCAATCATCGAGAATTACAATTGCGAACAGATGAATATCGTATGGAAAATCCAGTCGCTTCATATCCAAGCAAATTTGGTAATAATCGTTATACGAAAATAAAGTCTATTTAAAAATTTTGTTTTTGTTTAGGCGAGAATTTCTCATTACTTGAACGACAACGTTTCGCAATCTATTTTATTGATCAACATTTAGTGGATTTCGATTCTCAGCATTGCACACCTTTACCACAAACTTATTTTCATATACCTATTCAAAGTGTTTGATAGTGTTTTTCTTTTCTTTGTGTCTGTTTCTTTGATATAAATATTCTATGAGAGCTAATCAATACATATAATGCAAGATCATTTATAACTTTAGGAAAAAATATTTTTCAAATTTATAAAAACAACTTTGTCAATTTCTACTCGTGAATATGGTCGAACTGCGTTTCATAGATAATGTGAGCGTCTTCGTATTGCAAACAGCCAATAGTTTGTTAAGTCGACTCACCTTGCTGTCTGTCTGATGTATACAATATCTTATTTGTGAATCTAATTTTGTTTGTATGAAGACAATAATGAAAAGAGATTAGCGTAGAAGTAAACAATGGTATTAATTGGCAAGTAAATAAACTAAAAACGAAGTTTAATGTTGTCAACGAAAGACAAGTTTGTTTAAATTGGAATTATTTTAAGAATCAAAATGTTTAACAACGAACAGCTGGGCGGCGATTCGACCTATATTTCCTCTATTTTCAAAAGCGTTCTATTTTTGTCCTATATTTTAATGAAAATTCCTATTTTTCCTATATTTTATCGAAGAAAGTAGAAAATTTCCAAAAAGCTCTTAATTTTGCTATTGCCTTTAGACGAAAAAAAACTTTTAATGTGTATAATCATGTGTTTTGGACAAATTCTTGTATTATAGTGACATTTGTTTTAAATAGTATTTTTCCTTTCACCTATTTAGTGGGCTGATTGAGAAATTGTTTAATACTAAGTACAAAATACAAAATAGTTCAAAAGAAAAAAACATTCACAAAACGATCATGTACTAGTTTCGGGTTTTTAGTGAAGTTCTAGTTAGATATAAAAGCTGTATATATATACTCCTGGAAAAAATAAGTTTCACTCTGTATTTTGAAGATACTGTTACCAAAAGAACATATTTTTTTAAAGTAACGACATCTTCTGAAAGCTCGTGAAATTTTACGCCATCCTGTGTATATGCATTTTCATTTACACTTATTTATTACCAGAAAAAATTGATTTATGATAAAATACAAAATAAACTTGTGGAAAATAATAAGCAATAAATGCTGATTATCAGGACAATAAAATT
>CAJNYU010002545.1:33012-62095 GCA_905331475.1 Rotaria socialis | reverse complement strand
TTTAAAAAAGAAATCTTATTTATGATCGATTAGAAAATAGTTTGCTAAATCTAACTCAGAAAAAAATTTCCATATCGTTCATATAATTTTATTTGCACTTTGATTTTCGAAATTTGTTTTTCTTTTCTTTTCTTCGCTCTCTTTTGTGTCTATTTTCTCTATCTTTAATTAAATCTATTATTCCAATCTCAACTGAATTCTCATGTCAACTGTAACATATATACGACATGTGTAAGATTGCGATTTCTTCGTATTTGTACATTTAACAAGTGATTAATAGATAGTTTTTAAGTTTAAACATCCTTGAATAAGTGGTCTATCATGATTGTTGTGAGCGAGAAATCGTTGATACATTATGTTGCATTCTTATTCTCGGTGTCGGTAGAAAAAAAAGGATGCATTCAAGTTGAAAGTAAAATAAAACTAGTGACGGCCACTTGAATCCAACGCGAACATGCCATTTAGAACGTACGAAATATTTACCATGCGTTGAATTATGATATGCCAGCGTCTTCAGAGTATTAATCGAGTAAAAATGTACGATTAAACTTTTTCCATAGCTCTCCTTGTCAAATACGAAGAACTCCACTTATCAAAAAAACTCGTATTTACTATTATGTTGACGTTCTTTTCAAGGAATACATATAAGTATTAGTCATCAATATAGAAAGTTTTGATTTCTTTTCTTTATGGTTGCATCAAAAAACATATGAAACATCTTGTGAGTGAGTTAATGGTATTTTTAAAAGGTAAATATTAATCGTTAGTCATCATACCCTGTGTAAATAATAGATCGTTCTGTTTTTTGACACCTACATCCATGTGGAGTAACTTTCTTTTTCTGTCATTCATTTCTACAAAGCCTTCTTTTAAAGCACGCATTGGAGTTAAATAAGAAATAGTAAGTTTATTTAAAAACTATTGATTTTCGTCTTTAAAAATGTTTTATCTGTCATAAGACAATAGATTCCCAGAATTCACAGTGAAGGTGTCTAGACATGCGAGCATCAAATTAAAATCCTCATCGCTAAAGTAACAAATTTAAAATATTGACTCCTATTGTCGTGACTTGACCTTTTAATTTCAAAATAAATACAGTGTACGTTATTATTTGTTTGCATTGTAATTTCATACGAAAACATTCTTGATTTCAACAAAGTGTTTTAATTTTAAAGATCGACTATTCACTCTAAGTCTCTCAAAATTCGTTTCTTTAATAAGAATTCAGTAGTTTTACAAATGGTGACTTTTTTTGATGTCACAACAAGAAGTAGGACAGATGACAAGAAGAATTGAGTGCGCGTGAAGATATAATGATAAATTTGATACACGAAAATATTGTTCTGACGTAATGCGGAGTGACCAAAAAATAGCAAACGTAGGCATAGAAGTAAAGTACGTAATTAAAAGCGAATACACAAATAATTATGTGTATTTACATGCAAAGCACGAATAACAGGAAAAGAGTTTATATACAAAATAACTACAAAAACATATTATTAGCGATGATTGTACTAATTACCGCAAGGGTTAATGTTTAAATTCCCTAAAGATAATTTCGATTGAATCAAGGATCTGATAATATTATCGATTTGAAAAACTAACATTACTTTAGATGCTGTGTAGTTACTTAAAAAAACAGAAATAAAATACGATTCTTGTTTCTTTTCGTCCTCACAATTAAATATAAATGTGCATTATAATATTATTATACGGGTATCCTTGAATAGGCAAAAACAATAAAAAAAAACATCTGTTCCTCTAGAAGAATAAATATGTGTTACATATTCGTCTCCGACAATCGTATAAATACGAAAAGGCAACATCGAGTCGGATAGAAGTGTTAAAATGATTGTAATTCGCGTTTAATATTGCTTTTTCACTTTCATTTTATAATGTTTTATTCCCGATGAATAGCGCATTGGACTGGATTTATGGCAAGCCACAACGACAATGATTTTACTGAAGTTTTACAGCTCCTTAAATCTGGTTCGGTTTTAACAAAGTATAAGCTGAATGGGAAAAGCTATTTACGTCGATTTTTTCTGCACGAGCACGAAAGTTTCATATCGTATCACGGATCGCGTAAAGTTTTCGGTAAACCACAAATATGTAAGGTTAATATTATTGGATATTAGGATGTAAAGCTACATTTTATAATGTATTTAGATAATATAAAAGATATTGATGAGATTAGAATTGGCTTTGCAGCCGAAACATTTGATCAACTTATGAAACATGGCATTGTTAAATCTGTTGATGTATTTAAAATTCTAAATTTAACTAAATTCCTTGAATTTGTTTACTTCATTTTAGCAAAATCGTGCGTTTTCGATTATTTATGATGATCATCGAAAAGGAGAACATTTAATGGCGTCGGACATTACTACACGAGACTTATGGGTAACAGGTTTAGAATATGTAAAGAATCGGCATACACAAAAAAGCCAATATGATTTTATTCGAGAGAAAAAGTAACAACGAGAGAATATTTATAACATTGTTACCCTTATCTTTTGTTTTCTTGTAGTTGGATTTTGGATTTTTTTCAGTCGGCCGATAAAGATAAATCAAATAAATTAACAAAAGATGAATGTCGTTCGTTACTTGCGGATTCGCTTAATGTTAAAATGCATGATACTATATTTGAACGAATGTTTAATGTAAGATTTCTATTGAATTTCGTTTTAATTTGTATTATTTTAACTTTTAGCAAGTCGATACAAGTCGGCGAGGTGCTTTAAATTCAGTTGATTTTGTGAACTTTTTTAATTTATTAACACGCCGTAAAGATCTTTTTGAAATAATGAAAACGTAATGGTTTCGCTGATGCTACACAAATTATTTAGTTTGCGATTTTTTGTTGATAGATTTATAAAAAATGGCTCGGGAAGAACCATGGAAAATATTTCTATGAACAGAAATGAATTACATTCTTTTCTTGAACAAGCCGAAAATGAAAATGTGAGTTTAATGGGTTTTCGTTTTTGAGAATTATAATTTTAGCTGTTTAATAGATAAAAAATATCGATAATCCAACAGAATTACAGAGACTAATTGATACATATGAATTAAATAATGAATTTCGAGGCAAATGCCTTCTAAGTCTTGATGGTAGGGTTCGATTTTTTTATGATTAATAAAAAAAAACATTTCTGTCAAGGTTTTCGAAACATGCTATTATCAAGAAGTTTTGATATTATTGAATCCGCATATTCTCGTGAAGTATATCAAGATATGACGAGGTATCGATTTATGAAAAAGCAAAATTGAACTATATTCTAATATATATATATATATATTCCGTTTGATATTCGTAGGCCATTATGCGACTATTATATTAACACATCGCATAATACGTATATAAATCCGAAGAGATCAGCGTTTTTTTTTGATTCTAAATAGAATTGTTTTTTATTATAGTTATTTATTCTACAGTCAGGTATCTGGTAACAGTGATCCCGAAGCTTATAACCATGTATTATTAATGGGCTGCAGAGCTGTTGAATTTGATTGCTATGATGGTGATGATGGAAAACCAATTGTCAAACATGGTTTTACACTTGTAAAACCATGTTCGTTTGAATCAATCATTCGTTTTATAGAACCAAATCTGTTTAAAGTGTCACCGTGAGTGTCTAATAGAAGGCTTATACTTTTTTTTTATGATTTATTTATTAGTTATCCAGTTATTTTTAATATCGAAAATCATTGTTCATCTGAACAACAAAAGGAAATGGCTCTAATATTGAAAACTATTCTCGGCGGTAAGACAATGATTGTAATACATGTAATTTGATTTTCATTATATAGATAAATTGATTACGAAACGACTCTCGAAAAAAGATTCATCAATTTTACCATCACCAGAAGATTTAAAATATAAAGTTCTCATTCGTGTAAATATATTATTATTTAAAGTAAAATCAGATGAATTTCTATTTGTAATTTCTGTTAGAGTAAGAAACCCTCGGAAACAACAAAATCAAACGTGGAAGACGAGAGCGAAGAAGATTACTCGTGGAATCAATCACGAAAGTTATGTGTCATCATTTACGTATTCGTTTGAAACTTATACTTTCAGAAGTTTTTCTTCTTCTAAGATCTCCTAAGAGATTTAGCATTTCTCCTAGAGCATTTTATTGAATCTAGAAATTTCGGTAAACGTAATAGCACTGGTTATTGCCTTACGAGAGAAAGTTTTCAACTGTCCAAAAAACGTTTGGGTTCGGACTTTATGAATGATGTAGAGTTCAGTGAGCTACGAACAATCTCAGGAGAACGATTGTCTTTCGGTATTCACTTCAGAGTTAAAAGTATTTTAATGTCATTTTGACTCGTAGCACTGTATATATATGAAAAAAGTGAACTGTAAATGTGTTATCATGAATTTCTACCGAAACCGTTCGCTTTTGTTGAAGAATTTAATTTAATATTTCGTCATAAACAGAGAAAGAAATTTCGAATTACAACAAACTTGTTTTGCATTCTGATCTCTATAATTTCTCGTCAGCAGATACATTGAGAACTGTACACTGATAAATAAAATCTCGAAAAAGTAATATATTCTCTAATATTATAGGATACTGAATCGGAATCAGATGAATTGTTCGTCTATTTATTAAATGTTCCTTTTCGTGAATATGATTATGCTCGAAAAAATTGTAAGTAACCGCAATTTTCACTCTTCTCTTTGTGGAAGTCGAGACTTTTTTCTCTTAAAAAAGATACAGCATTAAATTCATCTTCAATAAATGAAAGTGCTTTGTTAAAAGCTACGCAAAAAGATCCAATTGGTTTCCTTCAACAGACAACATGGCGCATTCTTCGCACATATCCTGATGGTTTAAGGCAAGACTCGAGTAATCCATATCCTGTATATGCTTGGAATTTCGGTGTACAAATGGCCGCTTTAAACCATCAAACTGTAGACGATATAATGCCATTAAATCATGGAAAATTTCTTGATAATGGCTCCTGTGGTTATATACTTAAGCCAGATTATTTAATTGATGCCGAAGACACAGAATTTAACCCGTGGAATCGTGAAATGAATTTTGATGATCCTCAAATTTTAACAATAACAATTATAAGTGGACAATTTTTACCTCGATCAGATTCAAAAACAAAAGATATACCTGATGTCTATGTAAAAATATCAACGCATGGTCTGTCTTGCGACGAACAAACACATCAAACAAAAGTTATCGATAATAATGGATTTGATCCAATTTGGAATGAAAAATTTCAATTTCATATAAAATTTCCTCAAATGTGCCTTATATACTTTGCTGTTTGGGATTATGATACTGTCCTGTCTGATGATAGAATAGCTTATTTTTGTGCGCCAATTAAAATGATACAAACCGGTAACGGATAGCAGAGAAGCTTTTCTAATTAAAAAAGATAATAAATTCATAATCGATATTAAACTGTACTTTTTCGGAGGAATCCCAAATGAAAATTTCTTCAGAATTCTGCCAACCAATCAACTTTAAAAGAAAAAACTTTTCTTTAAGAAGCGCGATAGCTACATGGATGTTTAATCCGACTACTAACGATACAGCACTATGTTTAGATCTTAAGATTATTAGCGCTTAAAAATCACTTTGAGTAAATCACTAATAGGTCGATAATATTTTTCTTTTCTTTTTCTTCTAGGCTATCGTCATATTCATTTGAGAGCGAATAACAACGATGCAACCTATTCAACTCTATTTGTTCATATTGATGTTGAAAAATATCAAAATATTGGTCTTGATGATAGTGTCATTCGTTTACGATTTTAAACTTATAATTATTTTTTAATCTACAATAAACATATGTTCAATAGAATAAATTCATAGATATGTTTTTTTTAATTTCTTTGATCAAGATTTCTATCATAGAATTTAAAACGCCTCATGACTTAACAAGAAAAACCAAAACACTAAACGGTGTGAGTGTGGATGTATGAAATAGAAAACCCACGCCCATAGAAGAGAAAATCAACTATTTTTTCGTATTTATTTTTATCTTAATTTTAATTAAGGGCGTTGTTTTTTCATATTTGATTCATTGCGCTCCTATTAAGTAAGTCACATATTCTAACCAAACGCTTGGCATCGTAAAAAAGCGCACTATGCTTGTCATGCAACGATATTAATATCCTGGTTGTTATTTTGAAATGTCACAGTTTTCGTGTCGTTAACTGAAATTTCGGATTTTCCCCTTTTACTTCATAGTTCATATCTGTAGGATTATATCTAAACGGCAATGGCTCACTATTTTACCATAATTAGTTTTACTTTCAAAATTTATATGAAAAAAAAAGAATCATCGAATTTCGAAGTGTACATAGTTGTAGCGAGCGTTTTCCTTCATTCGTGCAGCAGCATGTTTTATTAAGTTTACACCATCTATCATCTGTAATAGCGATATGTGAAAATTTTAATTACTTAGAAACTAGAATTTATCATGCTCCTCTTTTGAAAGAGAACTGCTGATCCTTCACTGTAAAATGTCTAACTGGAAGAGCACACTTTTTCACAATAAATGTCTCTTAACATGATAGTTACATGCATGGAGTTAGAATGCAAAGGAGAATAAATAAGACTATCATTGAAGCGATCAGTAGAATAAATGAATGATCAATACATTATTTGTGTGGTCAGCTATTGATATACTTCGATTTATTGATATATTTAAAAATCAGTAAAATAGATTAGAGGATCAGTATAAAAATTGAAATGTGTTATAAGGGGATATACTTTTTTTTCATGTTTGCTCTTTTGGTCTCTATATATCGTACAGCTAACAAGTACAACATATATAAATGTACTCTTAGCTCCTTTCTTCCACATTCGACTTAGTACCAACGAGTAAAAAAAGATGGAAGTCGTACAAGTTGTTCAATATGAAAGTGATATATCAGACAAAGAGGCTCTGGAAGGAAATAATGGAATAAATGAAAATCAAAGAATTCCAAAAAAACGGTGTGGCGGTAGTGTAGATGAGCAGAAGAATCACGCCCACACCCAAATTTCTATGTTTTACTGATCAAATATAATGTTCCAAATAAATAATAAGAAAAGGAAAAGCGAGAAATGATAAGCAGGAATAAAGCTGTGTGCCTGGAGGAACAATGACCTCGTTGTACATTTGATTCTCTTAACCAAGTTTCGCATATATAGAAGCATCACACCCGTCAATGTGAACTAACTATAATCGTTTCATCCAGTTTTATATAGAGTCGATCCAGAAGAGAAATATCAGAGTGAATCTGATTTTTTCTTTAAAATATTCTCTGTCTATTTTTCTGACTGCAAGATATACGTTGGTGTGACAGCTTGAATATATATATATCAAAGCTAATAAAGCTTTAAGCCGATATTCAATCTATCGGGGTTAGCCGATTTAAATTTTCATGTCGATGCCTTTTTTATCTGACAAAGCGAGATATTTCCAACATCAAGTTCTTATATAAAGGCATATGGCACAATTAATTACAATAACGATCCAGTGACAAATATCGGATGGTACCGGATTTTGGTACAACACAATCATCATTATAATCGACTGAAATCTTCCAAATAAAAAATAATCTTTTACATCAAGTATAATTTAACTTCAATTATATCTACAGTTTATTAGTTATGGATTTTGAAATATAAACTTAGTAAAACAATACCAAGAACAACTATTAATAAGTTTGTTGTATCTCTATCCTTATTCTGTTGTGGGTTGGTTTTTCAATTGTGACTTTTTTCTTGAAACAAATGTGCATCCATTTATGAAGGATTCTTTACCCATCATTATAAGTATTGATGTCGGTTTTTCAATCTGCTGTAAAAGTGAATATTCTTTATTGAATCATTTGGCACTGACGAAAAAGCATAAAATATATTAACTGTATATGGTTTTGTGCGAAATGTATGAAACCTACAAGGGCTTTAAGAAAAGATGTAGATTTTCAAGAAAATTGTGAAACCACCAGAAACAGAAAGTGTACAGGACTATAAATAGCTTCGCATAATACGTGCGAAACCATCAATCACCCGTAAGAAATTGAAGTTTTTGTGGAAAATATACGAAACCATAGGATTAATAGTAAGAGGGCAAACAGCTCAGTAAAAATAATTCTAAAACGTCGAATCTTGCAAGAAACCCCTGGATGATAAGTATAAAAAATAAGAAACCATCAGTCACTAGGTCGATACGTTAAGAAAAAATTTTCACTTCACCGAACCTAAAATCATTCACCTAAAGCATACAGAATCACTAAAGTCGGTAATAACCCCTTTTTTTTTAGAGTTTACATATATCACCGAGTGAGAGTATGTCTTTGCTTCGTCTAAAGCCTGAAATGGGTGGGATGAAATCCTGATAGTGGATAACTTCATCACATTGATGTAGCGTCAAATAGCTTTTCCAAAGGCGGGCGAGCAAGCAATATGTCCTCGTAAAACGCTTGAAGCTTTAAATAGGATAAAACAACTTTGACCCATACGATAGTCAACAGCGAAAACTGCTCAAATTAATAAGAATTTTCAAGTCATTTGATAAATTTCTCTGAAATTTGTCTTATTTTACGCTCGTTCATCTTTTTTTGCCAGAGACGGTCGAAATTTGTGATTTCTTCACTGATTACTCGGAATACAACGGCATCCTAGCAATTCGGCACCATGAAAAAAAATAAAACAACAAAATATTGTAGAAGTCTGCTTTTGGATTGAGTAGGAGCGTGATTACACAGGTTCCCATTGCAACAACACTTCGTGTGAGCCGGATTGTGATCGACTGCCATTATCGTCTTGCAGCCTGATTTACTGCAATCAAAATCTGTAGCCACTCCTCGTATTACTTGTTTCTGCTTATTGGATACATCATACACCCTTTTCTGATAAATAAAGAAAAAGCTGACCGAGATGAATTACAAAAAGCCATTACTCACCAAGCACCAGCCATTGGATAACGCCGGTATCATAGGCACATATTCACCGGTTTCTTGAAATGGATCGTTACAGTTACTTGTGTAGGAACAGCTCCAGCATTCCTCAGCACAGTAGTAGTATGGAATAACGCCTGTCAACATTTTCTGTTAAAATAAACGTTATTCTCGAACCAAAACTTACCAGACAAAGCAAGAAATAAAACAGCAAAGACCAAATTCATTGAGTCGTTCGTATAGGAACCAAAGTGAAGAAAACTGATAACAGATGTACTAGTCTTGTTATAAAGATAGCAGAAACTTTGTATGGTAAATGACGTAAATGGGTTCTCGGCTTAAATAGTTTGAACTTGATACGCAAATACGGGAAAGAAAGTTTGTGTCTTGACTGCGTATGAAACTCAGCGCAATTTTTACTTTAGCGGAATGCAATCTTCACTCATCTATATAGCACAACAGAAGCGTGAGTGGGTTAAAAAAGTGTCTCATCGTCATGTATTGTTTATCATTTAACATCGCATTATTTATTTTTACCAACAAATTCATAGATAATACATGAGTAACATGACACAATCATGTACATTCAATAAAATTTTTATTATCTTTAAATGATAAGGAAGGAAGTAGTCGCCATAATTCAGCTACTTAAGTACACTCTAAAAGGAAGTTTTTTTTACCAAACCTGTATCGAAGGATAGAACCTTTTGGGTTCCGTACTTGTTTACGGAGTCTAAAAACAGATTAGGCCACTGTCTGCTAAATTATTTTAGATTCAGCAGATCAGTATGAAACCCCAAAGGTTCTTTCCATTGATACATATTCTGTAATAAATTCGTTTTTTTAAGAGTATACAAGATAAACGTCAATGGAATTGCTTCCTGTTCTAGCAATTTTTTTTTTGCTACGTAAGTCTCCTGAAAACCCGAAAAACATGTTGAAGTCGCAAATTATTCTAGATGTAGTTGGACGTGCTAGTGGTGCCAAGGAATGTTGGACCTGCTCGTTTTCCGATAAAACTGGTTGCGGAGATCCGTTTAAGATGGATAATCCAGGAATATCCAAGAAAGCAACTACGGAGGATGGATGGTGTTTGGTAAGAAGTTTTTATGTAACATCATTACTGTATGATTTATTCTTATTCCTACAAAGAAAGTAGTTCACGACAAGAATTATGCAAACCTAGTAGCACGTGGACCAGCTTCAGGTAATGAATGTACTAGCTCCGGCTGCTACAGAACTACGCGTCTTGTAAATACTGAATCAAGGCCGCTTCGTGAACAAGAATTAGTTGCATCTGCAGCTCATCAACAATCTGGTGCATTTCCAATTGTATCGTCTGAAATACCAACATATAAACGTGCAGATCCTCCACATGATGTCGATTGGCACTGTTGCTGTAATGAAGATCTCTGTAATCATGCTGCCATCAATTCAACACATAGACACCTTGCAGGATTAATTCTTGTTTTCCTAGCTGTGCTAAAAATCTATTAAGCTTAAACATTATTTCATATTAAATAAGGACAATAAACAGCCAACTAACTTACACTACATCCCTATCTACTACAGTTGTTATTGAATGTACTTTTATGACCTTCTGAACATCGTAAATTCCTGTGTCGCACAAGCTACTAGAAAATGTGAAAATTACTGCCTCGTACAAGGATGCGATGAATGGATGAACCACTGTTGCCTTCTTATATAATTTTCCAATGATTTTCTTCTCTCATTTTTTGATTGTTTGTGGACAGTTAAGAGAACAACATATTTATCTCTCGTAGCTTGGTTATTATCAGATTTCATTTTAATGCAAAGAGCAAACTTTATATACGGCAATAAAAGGGAAAACCGTGTGTGAACGAAGAAACAGGTAGTTTTCTTCTTCTTTCAGTCTGAAATGGTATTTAATCATTAGATATTGTTTGTCTTCGTCAGATATTATCCAATCATTAAGAAGACATATCTTCGGTTTTCTTTCACCTTATACTGGTAAGGGTTAAACAATCAGAAGAAAATCCTAAAACTTTCGGACTCCGAAATTTCACATCGAATTGTACTGTAAGATTTTTAAACGATCTCGCTGTCCTGTAATACACCACTACTAGAGATCTAACGCTAGTCGTAATCGACCGATTCATTGTACAATCAGGGTCACGGAAGCGGGGGTATGTAACCCCGCTCCCCCCATATAAAAGAAAATTTTGGACTTTTTATCGATGAAAAATAGACGATCGTATTTGTTTATTTTATTGTCTAATAGTCAAATAAAATAAAATAAAAGGAAAAAGACCGATAAATATATTACATATGTTGTTTGGTTTCACCTTTACACTGATAGCGATTTCCTAGGAACTCAATTGAGACAAAAAGTGATAGTAGTCTTTCATTAATTTAATTGAAAGCAAAAGAGTATTTGATCAATGTTTAAAGTGAAATATGCACGCTTATCTCTCACTTTCAATCTTATTCTGTTCACTGGTCGAAATTCAGTGTGACAGTCCCTTTATAATTAAATCATATATCAGATTCAAAAGTCTTACAAAGGTGAGAAAAGAAACTATCCAAGTAATATTTTTTATATAACTGGGTAAAAAGAAAAAAGCAGATATCAATACTGATACAGATTTGTAACAATGCGTCGGATGAAAATGATGTTCTATAGCGACAATCTCGGCAGCCACATTTTTAAACACGAGCGTCACTACTGCGTCTTCGTCACTCTCTGAATCTGAAGGTAGTTTTTTCCAAAATATGAAAAACCCTTATCAGTTGACTAATTCTTTTTCTTTCTCCTGTAGAAGAATCATCAACTAGCGAATATGTCTGTGATTCAACAGAATCCAATCTAACTGTGATATTATCAAGGATGTGTTGCCGTTTAGTAATTGTTTTTGTGCATATTTGTTAAAATTTTTAGGGCACCCACATCCTCAATCCACCTGAATCCAAGGGACTGGATTCTGTTGTTTCCCCCTTGGGCAAATATCCTTGCATTTAAATTTATCAAAACAATAAAATAAATTCAGACATTTTCTTGTAACTATCATTTGATATCTGATAAATAAGTGTTTATTAGCGCTATAGGTGCTTTGACATTGTAGAGAATTATCGAGAAAAAAATCGAGAAGGATTGAATTCCTATTAGATCGATTAAAAAAAAAGTGAAATATTTTCTTTCTTTTCAGTAATTCAAATATTATTCGCCAATTTCAATGAAAATCTGACAAAACAGAAATAAGAAAAACCACTAATAATAAATGAATATTCGATAGATTAAATGAATTTGATGATGATTGTGTTGCATCGATCGCCATATCAATTCCCTAATAATAGTATGTTAAATTCTCCAAGATCATGCTTAATGTTTGATTCATTATTGAATCTGAATAAAATTAATCTATTCCTATTAAGTTTTCTTTCAAACAAATTTATATTTATAATTAGGATGGCACTGAAAGGGATAAAAGTGCTTGATCTTCAATGGAACAACGATAAATACGAGCAATTAAAATAATTGTCATTGAACGAACAACAATATTTTCAATAGCCTAATTACTAATCATTACAAATATACCGAATTATTTAAATCTAAATTAGTTGTACACATTGGATTTGTTTGATTTGATTTTAAAAAAAGCATTTTTAACCGAAGTGTTATACTAAGAATATTTTGTGACGTTCAAGTAACAGCACTAAATATTATTGCACATGGCATATCCTCTTGACATTTTGAAATATATGTACATACAATCAAGAATAACTCTATCGACCATTGTTGATTGAAAATTTATTAATTGAATCGGTAAATAATATTTAATTACTGAAGCTCTTAATTCTAATAAAAAGAAAGTAATTATTTGTATGTAAATCCATTATCTTAGTGAGCATGATCTTAAATAGTGTTGGTGGATCTTATTTCCAGTCACATCCACGCTCTCATCTAAAATTTCCTCAAATGTGTCTTGTATACTTTGCTGTTTAGCATTCTCATACTTTCTTGCCTGATGATCGAATGGCTTATTTTTGTGCAACAATTAAAATGATGCAAACTGGTAACGGGCAGCAGACAAGTGTTTCTAACATATAAAAGCTGTTAGGGCAATCCCTGTGGGATTAAAATGTGAAACATGATGAAACTTCTTTTCTGGAATTCTACTATCACGGTCGCTGATGGTCTGTGGAACTTCTCTGTTACAGTCTGTATTATGATGTATGAAGTCTCTAGAAACCACCACAGACCGTTACAGAGAATTCAGAAATTATCACAGACCGTTACAAAGAATTCAGAAGCCATCACAGACCGTTACAGCGAAATTAATTAATTTCTCTGTAACGGTCTTTGGGGGGGGGGTCCAAATTTCTACCCTATATACTTCAATACTCCTTTCAGATCGTGTTTCACAAAAATATAAATTCATCAATACTGAACCGTGTACTTTTTCCGGGGGAATGTCCAATGAAGATATCTGACATCTAAGTTCATATCCAATTAAATGCAAATGAATTTCTTTCATACGAGGTTTTTTATATCATGATCAAATTTAACAAAAGAAGAATTCTTTTAAAGTTTATAGTTAACCAGACGTTATCTACTATTCAAGAACTCGAAACCCTCGCTGCAACGTTGATTAGAAATCTCTAGAGAATACTTCAAACCAATCAATTTTAAAAACATTTTTCTAAGATGCACGATAGCAGCTTGACTATGCAACCCGACTACGAGCGATAAAACACTCAATTCAGATCGTAAGATCATCAGCTTTGAAATCACTTTGAGTAAATCATTAATAGACAAGTACAATCGATGAGTACAAACACTAGTCGACAACAATGAATATTTTTCCTTTCGACTTTTCCAGTAATCTCATCAGTCTGTTTGATTTCTTTTCCTTCGAGCTAATAACGACGATACAACCTATTCAACTTTGTTCATTCTTCTTGATATTGAAAAAGACCAAAATATTGGTCTTAATGATAGCGTCATTCGTTTACGATTTTAAACTTCTAATTTGTTAAACATTTTTTAAATCTATAATAAACATTTATTTTCAATAGAATAATTTCATAGTTATGCTTTTTTATTTCTTTAATCAAGATCTCTATCATAGAATTTAAAACTCGTTTTGACTTAACAGGAAAAATCAAAATGCTAAGCAAAAATCGGAGTTGGCGTTTGGACGTGTCCCAATCGTTTTTTAATATGTTCGACTTCACCACCATATTTGCATGCAGCAACTCGCATCATAGCAAGCATATTATGTGCTGCAGTATTATGATCATGTATACCACCATAAAAAGCGACGGTTGCATCCTTGCCAACATGACTTTTAATCAAAGCTCGACCACCTGGATGTGAATCAATAAAATTGCTAACATCATGAATAAAGCCAGCAATTAAGACAAGTACACGACCATCTTCTTGTTTCGATAATCTTTGATACTCTTCAAATGAAATAATCGGTAATTCAGCATTAGTTTTTGGCCAAGTAATAGTTCCTCCAAATTTATCCAATGCTTTGCGTGCCATTGAATAGCGACCTTTTTTGATTTCATTTTGAGGAAATTCTTTAAGATTATGTGCAAGTCGAATTAGTTTAAAAAATGCTATTAAACATTTTGTTGGATCATATTGAAACCATTTAAGTGCATTTCGATAATCCGATGGAAATTCATGATGAAAATTATGATAACCTTCGCCAAGTGTAACAAGTGCAGTAACAAAATGGTCACGTGGTGTACGTCTATCATCGAACGGTGCATCACCTAAATAATGTGCCAATGAATTAACACAAAATGTTGAATGATGAACGAAGACAAGACGAAGAACACCGGCAAAAAAATAACCACCACGATAATCACCCCAGCCAAGTCCACAAACCAATGTTGGAAAAACAAATGACAGAAAAAAAGCTAAACTAAGATAATTACGATGTTGCCATTGAACACTTTTATCATTCGTAAGATCACTGATATCAGCTACACCAGGCTTTCGACGCGGTTTAAATAATAACCAACCAATATGTGAATAAAACATTCCTTTATGTGCACTATATGGATCGAGATCTGTATCGGTATAACGATGATGGGCACGATGACCACGTGACCACCATTGAGCCGAACCTTGAACTGAACCTGCACCTAGAATAAGTAGAAAGTATCGTAGTGGTAATCGAGCTTCATAAGATCGATGAGCAAATAAACGATGATAACCAGCCGTAATACCAAAACCAGTTAAAAAATACCATATAATAGTAAAAACAATAGTTTGCCACATAAACGATGTAGTAAAAAGACCATATAAAGCAACTAACGGCTCAAGACATAGTAATGTTGCTTGAGGCCAATTAATTTGTGTATACCAATTCGACCATGTCATAGGTGGTAATTCAGGTTCGTTCAATAATGTTCGTGCTACATAATTATTTTTAATAAAGTCTTCCTCTTCTTGTTCGTTGCTCATAAAGGATTTCTTTTCGGTTGTTGTCGGTGATGGTTTATTGACAATGGCAGTCGGCACATCTAATGGTGCTGGTAAATATGGCATGGCCGTGCCAGACGCCTTTATTTTGTCCACATCATATACCATTTTGAATTTTTTTTTTCTTTTTTCAAGTACCGACTTGTTTTTATTATCTAAAATAGAATATTTCAAGTGCTGATCTTCAGATACAGACACGGCGAAAACAAAAATTAGAATACTGAATACAATCACCTATTGCTAAAGATTACTTCACATACATAATTCAATTTTTGCTTCATTGATTTCTATTACATCTTTTTTCAATCATAGTAAATGTCGCGTTTATTCTTTTTTGTGATTCTTTTAACCGTTTAGATTCAATAAGAACGATGGGTCATAAATAATAAAATGATAAGAAAGTTAAATATCTTTCTTTTGTGCAAATCTAATGCGTGAAATTATTTATTAATCATAGATAAATATTCTGAATGAATAATGACAAGAAATGCTACTTCACCGGAATATGATTCCAGGCGAAAAAATATATTTCTAGCCATTCGCTCGAACGAGAAATGTCTTCCAACTGTTGAATCAAGACTAAATGAACTATTTTACAAATCCTCTGTAAACAGTTCAGATCATTAACTTATAACTACCGAAAGCCTGTACTGTCAGAGCTGTTTTTTTCACATAGAGAAAATCTTTAATGAGAAAACTGTATCTTTGATATCACAGATGTTAGATCTCATTTTTCACGAAGTATATCAACTTTTCACGTTTAGTAACTGCGAGACCTGTACACAATAATACATCAAACTACACATAGCAAAGAGAACTCAAGTGACATTCATCGACTAAATTAATCAAAATACGAGCATTCAAAGAAAACTTTCTCCAAGTAGAAATATTATTTTCACGAATAAAAAATTCGAAGACTCTTACTTACTTAATATGAAATCGACACAAACCCATTTTTATCGCATGAAAGTATCCTATTTATCAAGCGTAAACAAAACGAAAATGTGCGTGAACTATTGTAAGTTAAGCACAAATTTGAATAAGAACATACGACCTGAGAAAAATATCTTTTCTAGACCACAGGAACGACTTTTTTTAGTCTCTTCTTATCGTCTTTCTCTTGCGAATATGATGATAACATCTTTTCCCGAAATAGTATTCAATTCAATCGTTTCCTCGAGACAATCGACAGATTAGATTAATAAAATATGTTTTACTGCTATTATTATTAGAAGTTCTTAATAGAAAATAGTCGATTACTGAAAATAGATGAACATAAATAGATTCAATTGGCTTATAGACGACACAAAAAAAAACGACGTCAAAAAAATGCCCTTTTAATTTGGTGTATACACATGAAAAATTACTTCAACAAAGAGTAGATAAAATAAAATTTCAGACAAATATCTTATGCTTACTTGTTTTTGAAATTTTATTACGAATATTTGAACTGTTAGCTGTTTCCTTTTTATGGATTTTCTGTGCGCTGCAGTTCTAACTGACTGCTTTTTTCTGTTTGTTCTCTCTATTACCCCGTCTCCATTTTGATGACGTTCTCATTTTTTCTCGAGCCCTCCTTTATAGCCTACGATGGAAGACGAATACATGTTCAAAGCAATGTTGAACTAAAAGTTTATTTATGCATCCAATATAGAACTTATTTAAAAAAATTTAGATCAAAAATTTATGAAATACATTATTCATACAGATTATTTATGATATTGCTTGAATTCTTCTGGTCAAGTAGGAATATGAATTTAACTTCTAGTGACATCTGGAATTGACATTGTGCTCAAGTTAACCTGTTTACTCTTGTTGAAACAGCACTGTAGTATAGCGCCATCGTTTGTTTACAACTTGCTTTCCCTAAAACTGTAATATTATTTACTTGAATGTATATCCTGATTTTATATATTTCCAATACGATTGTTCTCTGATGCTTCTACAAAATTCATATATTACCCTGATTCAGTGCATTCACCATTTTGATTTATATATTTTGTCACACTACATGTCACTTACTATTATTCACGCTGCCTGTCAGCGGTTCAAATGTATGATGAATACATCAACGTCTATTATACATGCTTCATTTGAATGACGTACAAATTATTAATGGCTACGTCATACAAAAGAATTTTTGTGCCTTTTAATTTAATAAAGAAGCTATATTTGTAAACTAAAAAGAAAGAAGTCATTTTGAGTGGAGTTTTACATAAATATTATTTCTGTTGTTGTTTTAACTGAATCAAATACGCATAATATTCATTCAAACATGAAAGTATGTGCATCTCAATGAAAGATTAATCGAATTAATCAGGAGAAAGAAAGACGACTTTTGAGGGTCGGATAGATTTCAAATTGGCATAGTTATATTTTTTGTCAGTCACAAGTCAAGTCGAACTGGAAATTAGCACTTGTCAAATTCAGAAAAATACAGAAAAGGTTCGTTTTCTTAGAGCCATAGTGCCCTGTAACGAAAATGAATTTAAAATATGTGATTTATGCATGCAATCAACCGATACTCTGTCGACAAAGAAACTAATGCGTTGTCAAAAATCATCAAAACACTTTTTGAAAATACGATGGAAATATTATGAAAGAGAAACCATTGTGCTCAACTAATTTTCCTAGAAAATTCTACATTAATTAGTGCATAGTGTGAGTTTCTTGTAAGATTTCGACAGTAATACTATTTAGTCTTTAACGCCGCATTGCGATACATGTAGCGCTGTTCTTTCAGTTTTATGGATTTTCACAACAAATAGAACGATGGTCAAAAAATAATCAACCTATTCATTCGGTAGCCCATTAGATACTGCAGTAGTGCCAAACTTGAAACTTGAATTCAGTTGAAAATAGAAAATTTCAACTTTCAACTCGTAACGATATATGTATGAGTCGCGATTATTCAGAATGCTATTGGTTTAAAAGTTGAAAATTTCAATTTTCAACTGAATTCAAGTTTCAAGTTTGACATATATGAGAAACTGGAAGGATTCCTATTTGTTGTGTAGATAGTTGTGAATTTCAGAAGATTTCAAGTTCACTCATATATGCCAGAGATTGGACATCTCCATGGAAACAAGTCATTTTTGGACCCCTGGATTGCCCACGTAATATTCAAAATAATTCGAAAATTACATGAACAGGTTAGGTGTCCTAACATGACTTGTTTCCATGGAGATGCCCATCTCTGATATATGCCATCTATAATTTGTCTAATTAGTTTGCTTTTTGTTTCTGTCTTAGTTGAGATATCAGATGAGTGCATACTTTGAAAAAAGTGAAACTACACCAGAAGCAGAATAGAAAACAATTTTGTCGTCACTGCTACACCAAGTAGTAACGCTTTTATTTTTGTCTTAAAATGTGTTCTCCGACAAAACACATTACTCTTTTCTCTATCATATTTCTACTCGTCTCGCCAGTGCCTTCTATTGTAGCAAGAGATTCGTACTATAAACAAGATGATTCAACTTTCCTTGAACAAGTTTGTTCAAAGTTAGGTCTCAACGAAGATCAGTGTTGTATATTAGCAAAATCCACGTCGTTTCTCGGATATGCAGCAGTGGCAACGAGTGTTGGTGTAGTAGGTATTCCTGCGTTGCTCGCATCGATGGGATTCACTACCACTGGCATTGTTGGCGGATCCTGGGCTGCTTGGTATCAAGCAACATTTGGAATCGGAACTGGTTTTTCATGACTACAAAGTGTATCGATGACTGGTGCTATCGGGGCAAGTGTAGCAAAAGTAGCTGTAGCAGCGGCTGCTGTCAAAAGTTATTTTTTCAGTAGTGAATGTAAGAAATCAGTACAAGATAACGGGTGACGACAAAAAAAATGATAAACAATTGATTAACGAATGTCTAATTTTTCTACGTGAAGTTGCCTACTATAATCTAAAACGATGGTTTAATGTAAGAGACTCTGCTGGATACTTTTCCTTAAAGATACTCGATCCCCTTCATTTTCTGTATTCCCCTAACATATATTTCGTGTTATTAACATTGATCCCTTTCGATTTTCTTGTATTAAAGTGTTTTTAATAAAATAGACAAACAAAAAAAAACTTGACAGCCTCATAAGAAAATTCTAGAATAGAAAAACACAGTTGCATTCATATCTTACGTCAAAAGTTAACGCACGGTTTTAAATCTTAATAAACTATATTGACCAAATTCTTTCCATAAATTAAGTGTTAAAAGAAGAGTTCTATTTCAAAGTGACTTCTGCCTAAGAACTCAAAAATTTTGTTATGAATGCAAGGCATATTCTGGACAAAATCCTAGTACAAAATCAGTATCGGAAGTGTTCGTAATCTCAACAATGAACAAAACAATAAGTATAAATATAGATTCTTATTCTTCATCGTTACTTAAATAATCAAAGTGTTCTTAAATTCATCGAGTGTTAATAATAAGTCGATGATATACGAAATTCGATATATGCGACTTTCAAAATATTATCATAAAGCGAACTCTATCGATTCGTAGGCAAATTTTATTGGCTTTTACTGATCACCACAGAACGACAACAACAAAGAAGTTTTATATGCATTGCATAAAATAAATGTAATTCATCTCGATACGAAAGTATTTTTGATTACTTCCAGATTTCAATTCTTCTTCTCCTTCGTCACAACTAATTATGGCTGATACTCTATCGAAAAGTCTCCAATCAACCGAACATGAATTATCGTGGGCTAGTCGAGGTTTAAAAGGAAATAGTGCTGAGGATGGTAATTATTTTTCGTTTGCTTTTCTATCTCGTATATTTAATTGACATCAAAATTTCATTTAGTGAAAGAATTATGTGATGATATCGAACAGTTTAATCAATTAATAGCTTTGCGTCTTGAGGGGAATACAATAAATGAAGCAGCCGCAACAGCTATTGGCATAGCATTAGAAAAACATAGTGAAATTCAAGTAAATATCCATGTTTATATACAAATATATTTTTGATATATCTATTTGAATATTAGCGTTTAATTTGGAATGATTTATTTACAACACGACTTAAAACAGAAGTACCACAATCGCTAGTAAGATCGACTATTTTGAATTGGATAATAATGAATTCTAATGATTTTTATTCATAGATTAAATTAACTCAAGGTCTTATGACTAATGGAGCTCATATTGTTGAAATTAATTTAAGTGATAATGCATTCGGTCCCATTGGCGTCAAAGGTCTCGAAACATTTCTGTGTTCATCAGCATGTTTTTCACTTGAAGAACTTCGACTTAATAATTGTGGTATGGGTATTGACGGTGGAAAAGTGAATAAAAATGAATTTGTTCTTTGCTTAAAAAATCTAATTTTGACATCTTCATTTAGTTATTAGCTGAAGCATTAATTACATGTCACAAAAATAGTCAAGGGAAATTTGCTCTAAAACAATTCGTTGCTGGTCGAAATCGACTTGAAAATGAAGGTGCACAAGCATTATCAAAAGCATTTGAAGTAGGGTTTGGCTTTGTCTCGTTTGAAATTTATATCTTTTTCTTGTTTTGTAATCACAGACAATTGGCACATTAGAAGTCATTCGCATGCCACAAAACGGTATAAGACCACCGGGTATTGAAGCATTAGCGGTTGCATTTGTCAGCAACCAGAATTTACGTTTAATTGATCTTAATGACAATGCAGTAACATTAGCCGCTCCAAAGTTAGCATCGGCTATTGAAAAACTACCAAACCTCGAAGTTCTGAATCTTGAGTCATCACTTATTCGTACAAAAGGTGCTATCGCTGTAGCACGAGCTATTGCTTCACATAAAAATCTTCAAGTATTTTAAACGGATTGTTTGTATTATGAGAGAATTTATGGTTATTTTTTAGGAATTATATCTTGGATGTAATGATATACATACGGAAGGTGCACTTGAAATAGCGCATGCTGTAAAGAACATGCCAACATTAAAAGCGTTAGATTTAAATGGTTAATTTTTTTTGAAATAAATCTTTGATTTATTAATGAAAAAATTATAGGAAATTGTCTTGGTAATGACGGTATTGATGAAATTCGTCAGGCACTTGAAAATAAAAGTTTCGCTAATCAAATGATATTCAGGTAATCAATTTTTAATATCTCGGAAATGAAAATTAAACTAAATAAAAGTTAGTATTAGCGAGAAGTAGATTCAGCATTGCAGTTGTTTGTGATATTTCAGTTAGAAGAATTTAATAGATATGGGAAATCTAGCTTAGGGAAATTACAATAAAGAAATGATTAATGTTTAGTCATGAGAGCGTAAACTTCTGTGACTTGTCCAGATTGCACGACAATGAATCGCTATTCCTGCAATATGGTGTTTTTTTTGTATTTCATTGTTAATGTGTATTTTATTTTACAGTGATGACGAAGGTAGTGATGAAGACGAAGAAGAAGATAGAGTACATGAAGAAGGAGATGAGGACGACGAGGAATATGACGATAATGATGAAGATTATGAAGATGATGATGAAGAAGAAGAAGAAGACACTGAGTCTCCCTCTTTCTTTTTTGGCAAAACTGCTACTCAACAGCTATCACCATGGAATTCTCTTCAATTCGGTCATACGAAAACAAATTTAGCTCAACCACCACCTGTCGAAGATCTTTCGAGTATGATCGCTAGTATCAATGTTTGTTCACCGTTTACTTTTGATCTAAGATCAACTATTCAAGTAATTATTCAAAATCTTTTTTTAAATTTTACATGAAAAGAACTTTTTCTTTTTATAGGGAAAAAATAATAAATTGACAACATTTACAAATCCCGATAAAATCAAAGAACATTTGAAAGTTTGTATCATCTGAATTTAAATAAGGAATGACACTACTGATGTATCTTATTCTTCAGAATGATGAACAAACTATTGAGCGTGCAGTAAAATTACTTGAAGACATTTGGAGTGATGATTCCGTTTCACAAAAGGACAGCTCAACAATTGCTTGTAAGAATTTCATTTTTATTATATTTACTATTGAAGACTTCTGCTTTTTAGCAAATACTCTACAAGCATTAACATTTACACAGGACAGTGAACGCAATTTCAATGAACGATTACTCGTAGTATTAGGCTTTGTCAAGGTAAGAAGAGATACAGGCACCAAATATTGATTTGACTATTCCTGTAGGATCAAAAATATTCATCATGGCAGAGTTAGTCTTTTATAATGTTTAAGTAGTTCAGTTTTTTCGGCGCATATTAATAAGGCGCTGTGTTCAGACTTTGCACAAGTAACTAAGAGCTGCTTGCTTTGGATTATTTATGCGAAAGCATACTGACTACACGGCGAGAAGTGTTAACCCGTGCAGCCATTATGTTGTACGGAAGAGCTCAAAATCAGATGGACTATGCATTTCACTCGATTAAGAGAAAATATCGACTTTACATTTTCTAGAGAATCTCTCTTGAAGAATAGGAACATGCTTTTTGCTTTTTAGGATGAACAAACAGGACGTCAACGTCGTAAAATAACTCAACGTGATAGAATATTTAAAACAATAGTCGATGTGAATCAATTTTTACCAAAGTCAACTAAAAATCTTCTAAGTATTTTTCTTCAAAATACTCCGTAAGATTATTTTCTTTCAGTTAATAATCTTAATAAAAATCTATGATTTTTTTGTAGGAATGAAAAAATTCAATGTTCACCAGAAATTAAACAACAATTATTATCAACATTAAAAGGATAATTTAATTTTTTTTAAAATTTTTTGTGCTCTTTTCTTTTCTTTTTGTCTTGTATCTATTTTTTGTTATGAATCTTAAACACGAAATAGATGATGAGCTATGAAATTCATTTGGTAATTTTTGTTTTGCTATTGTATATTTCAAGATAAGAATGCTAAGACGATTTCTAACAAATCAACTATTTGTTTCTACACGTTTTATATCGCAATATTATTCGAAAAAGAAAATCCTTGTACCGAGTCGACTCGGGTATGAATGAAAGAGTAAATCAAAATATTTAGTTTATTTTCCTTAGTGTTACACCAGGTAATCAACATTTACAAGTGAATTTATTTGATGATGAAAATAAACAATCGCTGGGTCGCATGTCATTAAATGAAGCACAGAAATTGGCTAAATTTCGCGAATTAATACTCGTTCTTTTTGATGAATCACACGATCCGCCGGATGTTCGATTAATGACGGGAAAAAATTTAGCACACATACGTGACGAAACACGTGCAAATAAAAAACGAGAATTATCAAATGAAAAAATTACCGATTTCGCTTTACGACTTCGACCACATATTGCCGACAAAGATTTATTAACAAAATTAGCAAGTGCAAAAGCTGCTTATGCAAAAGGATGTAATATTCGATTTTCATTGGATTTTGGGCATTCTATTGATGAAAAAGAGACTGAAAAATTAGTAAGTAATATTAATCAAAGCAAGTAGACTAAATTATGGTACTATTAAAATGAAGCCGCTTACGCTTTTTGGAAAGTGCTGTGATTTGTAAAATAAAAATGTATTTTTATTAAAGTTTCACCATTATGCAAAAAGCGTTTTACTTGTGGATGAAACTAAGAACTTGTTTTTTTTTCATTCATTGGTTCGAATCGACTTCATGATTAATATTTCTACTGACAGGATTATTTTATTTTTGCTTTTCTAAAACCAAATTTCAGCTATTTGGTCAATACCGATTAAGTAGTGCTAACGAACGATAATCCAAGCGTATGAAAATGAAGTGTATTCTTCAGGATTTAAAAATTTTTAATGATGTCAAAGGTCCCGAGAAAAATATATTGAATTGCTGAACCAAATATATTGTAAATTAGAGCTCGCATTTGTACATATTTCGTTAGCTGCCGATTTGAGACAGTTCTCGATCGAACAAAGTTTGTGAAAATTTATAAGCTCGGAAGCGTCTCTGCTTATACTTGAATTGCCACTATGTTTCTCGTATGGGAGATGGCTAAATTATTATTCAAGCGAAATCAGAAATAAAATTATTCGACTATTTATTTATAAAACAAAAACGAATCTCGTCTTTGTAATATTTCGCAAAAAATAAACGTATACCTAAGAAGAACTCATTGTATGTAACTTTTTGTATAATTTTAGGCTGCACGTGCTGAGGATCAAAAAGCATTTCTCGCGCGACTAAAACCACATCTCGAAGAATTTCCTAGAGTTCACACAAATTCCAAGAGTGTACGTTCCATCATTCTCCTTGCTCCGTCAAAATTACTAGCAGAAAAATCAACGAAAAAAACCGACAAATCTACCGGTGTACAACAAGACGAAGCAGTCGAAGAAGAATCGAAATCAATCGATATCAAAGAAAGAATCTAAATATTTCACGAAATATTCATAGAAAATCTATCTGATTCAATTTTTATGAAACACACCGTTACATTTTTTGTTCTGATGTTAGACAATTCTCGATCCTTGTATTTTCTAGATGATAGTTTTAAAGCGTTTTTACACTCGATCGATTCTTCGACATATACGCTATCCGTATCGTACAAATGCTACGACAACACAAAGGAAACCTGATCCATTTAATATCGAATATGATCCAATAAAGCAAGCCGTTATCTATCCGTCAGAACTCATCATTCAAAATAAAAAATATCCTACCGATTCATGGACAAATGTGAACGGGCATATTCTTTCACGTATAGGTCAGAATTTACATCAACAAAAAAACCATCCATTATATCATCTAACGAATCGTCTACGTCAACATTTCTATCAATATTATGATCCAAGAAAATTATCTCCAAAATTTTCTATTATTGACGATCTACGACCGATTGTAACAACAGAACAAAATTTCGATTCAATATGCATACCTGCTGATCATGTTAGTCGAACAAAAACAATGAATTATTATATTAATAAAAGTACACTTTTGCGGGCGCATACATCGGCTCATCAAGTTGATTTGATACGTTCGGGCCTAAATGCATTTTTATGCATTGGCGATGTTTACCGACGTGATAGTATTGATCCAACTCATTATCCTGTTTTTCATCAATGTGAAGGTGTACAACTGTTTAATAAAGAAGAACTATTTATCGAAAATCGAAATGTACGCGGTGATAAAGATTATCTTCAGATTTTTGGGTCAAATGGTAAGAAGAATAAAAAAATAGTTTTTTTTCGTTGTTGAATTTTTCAGTGGCACGTCTTATCTGATATTTTCGATTAACGTCACAAACTGAGAGTATCAGCGCTCTTGATTTTTTTTATTCCGAAAGATACGATATAGTATGGAAATTATTGATAGGTTAACTTCGGTTGGATTATAAATTTCGTTTCAATGGGCTTTGAGTGTTCGTGGGTAATAACATAACTATCATTGATCACTGGTGATAATGTCAAAATAAGCGATTGACCTTATTTTATCTAGACCTTTCCAGTAAATGGTATGATTAACCACGCTTGAATACTTATCACATACTTTCCAGTCAGATTTTCGCATAGTATAATAGATCTATTTTAATTTTTTTCACGCCATTTTGATCATATCATTATTTCTATTTTTACTTAATCTAGAACATCGTGATGCTACGAAACAAGAAGGACATACATTAGAAGCCGTCAAATTAGTTGAAGCATCTCTTAAAAAGACCATAACCGATCTATTTAAAAATTTGTTTCCAAATGCAGCAACATTAAATTCACGATGGGTTGATGCGACATTTCCTTTTACTCATCCATCATGGGAATATGAAATAGAAATCGATGGCAAATGGTATGAATTACTTGGCTGCGGTATTATGGAACACAGTGTATTGGAAAATAGTGGTCTCAGTAAAGATCATATTGGCTGGGCATTTGGCCTTGGTTTAGAACGTATTGCTATGATAATGTATGGCATTCCCGATATTCGTTTATTCTGGTCGAATGATTCCGGTTTTCTATCACAATTTGCATTCGACGATTCAACACGCGCGGTTCGATATAAACCCATAAGTGTCTATCCTCAATGTATCAATGATCTATCTATGTGGATGGGTAAAACTATTATTGATCCATCGGATTTTCATGATTTAGTTCGAGCTATTGGTGGCGATTTAATAGAACAAGTTGTACTTATCGATGAATTTTATAGTGCAAAGAAACAACGGCATTCTCAAACTTATCGTATCATTTATCGTTCTATGGATCGAACACTAACAAAAGAGGAGATCAATATGGTACATAAAGATATTGAATCTCATTGTAAACAACAGTTTGGTGTTGAAATTCGTTAAAATGTCGAAATTTTTTTTGTGTTTTTTCCTAAATGTAGGGATTTTAAATTCATCAGTATTCATTTGTTTTATCATCGCTGATCGAGAATTATCAGATTTCATCAATCTATAAAAGCAAAGAATCATTTGAATTTATTTACTGTTTTTTCTTCTTCTTCTTCTTCTGAGATGAGAACATTTTCCTCACTGTTACTTCAGATTATATCGCCTTTAGTTTATTTTCATTGCTATTCGACTGTAAAAATGGCTTTCAACGATGTTAAAATCGAAACATTTTTTGTTCATGATGATGAACACTTTTTTCCTAATAATAATCATCTACCAGTTATAGTCTATCGACAAGTTTTTGATGGTAAATCAGTGTCTGCTTCGTCATGGGAACAATTATTTAAGCAAAATCATTTTGGTAAATCATGGCACGATGGTATTTTTTCGTATCATCATTATCATTCAACAGCGCATGAGGCACTTGGCTGTTATGGTGGCCGTGCGCAAATACGACTAGGTGGTTATAATGAGCAAGTACGCAAAGATATTGAATTAACTACCGGCGATTGTTATATTAATTCCTGCCGGTGTAGCTCATAAAAATATGGAACAAGATAATGCGTTTAGTGTTGTCGGAGCTTATGATACAGACGGGAAAGATTACGATATGAATTATGGACAAAATGCTGAAGAAAGAAGCAAAGCTGAAGAGAATATAAAACAGGTAAATTATTAATTTCTAAGTAACACATCTGAAGCATATAGAAACATGTGTCAGATGACTTTAATCCATAGAAGTGACAGAAACTGAAATGAAATCTTCTAAAGGAGATTGTGTCCTCAAACACTTGTTAGTATTCTTATAATGAAAAAAGAATTATCTGCATTAAACAGGGCTCGAGCTTGATAAAGATCATAAAAAAACAATGTTCTTTAACAGATTCAACGGTCTTGAAGAGAAAATATTCGTATCTTTCACTCGAGACGTCTGATGAAAAATGGCCGTACAGCCAAAACGTCATTTGATATGCTTCTATTGTGAATGATGACTATTTTGTTTCTCGAATGACTCGAAAAGTAAATAAATATCTGACACTCGACAGAGTAGTTGACAAGTAAATGATTTCAAATGGTGTAGAAATGAAGGAAATTACCTGCTGAAGGAAATTTTGTTTTTGTTAGGTGAAAAAAGTGCGCTTCATAAATCTGTGCGCGTAAGCTATCCGGCATAAATACCTTTCATAATTGATAGGTAAAAGTACCTCGAATAGATCCTGTTGTTGGCGACAACGGTGGTGTGATTCAACATTGGAAGAATGGTTGTTATCATCGCGAAACATAAAATATGATTCATAGATTATTATCATTTAAAATTTGTCGTAAGTGAGGCTGTATACATCTGTTAGTCTTTTTCTTTCTTGCGTTCTTTCGATCATTGTCGTTGTTTGTTAACCTTGCTGCGTATTCTGTTTTTTTTTGCGGTATAAAAAACACGGGATGAATCTTATTATCTTAGTGAAAGAAATAAAAGGAGAAAGAAGTCCACGAAAATTACATCAAAACCATTTTCGCCGATACAACTATGAATGAAATCCAATGGGAAAGGTTTGGCTGTTAATTTAGAATCGGAGAAATTCTATTTAAGATGTGTTCGAATTTAGATTAATAAATACTAGTGACTTGCAAGTAAGTGAAATAGAAGGATTAAATATTGCAAATCAACTTAAGCATCGAGTGACATTTATTAAATTTAAATCCAATGGTCATACCTATTCAAGGATCTATTATCTGGCTCTTTCAGAAGATGTCATACATTATAAAGGATCACGAAATAAATCTAAAATTGAAGCATGTATGAAAATAAACTATCAATGTTTTACGGTTGTCAATAGAGGAAATGTTTTTTTATAGGTAAAATAAAAGATATTGATCAAGTGCGTGCAGGTTTTACGACTGCTATTTGGAAAGCATATTTAAATAAACGAAAAATTACGCGTGATGAAGAAAATTTAGCTTTTTCAATTCTCTATGACAATAATCGGCATTCGCTTGATCTACTTGCCGAAACCGAGGAAATACGTTCGCAATGGATTGAAGGTTTAACATTTCTAATACGACGTTATCAATCTCATATGCGTACACATCACGAAATAACAAATCAATGGATATGGCAAGTATTTTCACAAGCCGATAGAGACCAATCGGGATGTTTAGATCGGTCTGAAGTTCATCAACTTTTAGTGTCATTAAATATTAGATTAGACGAACGAAGCATTGATACATATTTTAATCGAGCAAATACTCGTACGAATAATTATGAGGAATTGCAACATTTAGATAAAGACGAATTTTTAACATTTTACAAAATCGTCTCATGTCGGCCAGAATTAATTGAACTTGTTTGCCAGTAAGTTTAGAACTATTTTTATTCACTGGTAGATCCCCCTGTTCCGCAGCCGGCGGGGGGGGG
>CAJNYU010002545.1:0-33002 GCA_905331475.1 Rotaria socialis | reverse complement strand
CCCAACCCACCCCCCCCCCCCCCGTCTTTCACAATAGAAATAAAAATGAAAGCAGTTGAATTTTTAACTGTCAGTCCCGTCTGTCAGTGCCACGCGTTTTACGATTCAAGGTATTGGAAGCATTTCGTTCAAGTATTTTTGTTTTCGTTTAGATTCAATGGTAGTACATCACAAAAAAAGAAGAAAGTACTGTCCGACTATAATATTCTCAACAACTTAGCTCATTTAAGTCCCGTTGCACATCCACAAGATACTTCTGCGATAAGTTTTACAAAATCAGTTAATAAAAGACGATCTTCGTTTATTGCATGCCGACGAGGATCATCATTGGCTAAAACAGAGAATCTATCTACATTATGTGATGTTACCGATAAAAATGAATATTTATCTATTGAACAGTTACAAGACTTTTTACAAAAAGAACAATATTTGAAATCAATTTCAATTGCGGATTGTGCAAAATTAATTGCGAAATTTGAACCATCTGTAGAAGGACGAGAATCCGAAGAGTTGAGCGTCGATGGCCTACGTTTACTTTTACTTCATGATGAATTTTGTATTATGAATCCAAATAAAACTAGTCGAGTTTATCATGATATGACACGACCAATTACTGATTATTTTATAGCTACATCACACAATACGTAAGTGTTTGCTCACACAAGAATTAATATGATTCATTCTTTTTTTCAACGCGATCTAAAACAACAAGGATGTTGAAGAATAGGGATAACATTTCAACACCATTTACTGCTACCGCAATCCTTGGCAGGTGTTATTGATATACGATTTCAATTTGATCTAAGGCTAAAAATATAAGCTGCGTATTACATTTCTTGAAGATAAAGTGTGAAGAAAAAATAATAAAGATTTCGTCTGTGAAAGGTTTTTTACCTACGTTTAGAACACGGAAACTTCTTAATGAAATAGAAAAATGATTAGTAAAGTGGATCTAACTGATATCAATACTAAAAACGATAGCAACGCCATTTTTTTACATTTACATCCGCAATTAATTTCAAAGATGTTTTCGTCACTCAAGACAGTTGTATAGGATTGCACTAATACGTTGTTTTTTTAATCTCGATAGTTATATTCGTGATACTCAAATCTATGGCGAGTGTACGCCTGAAACATATATTCATGCATTACGAACTGGTTGTCGAGCTGTCGAAAGTAAATATCTTGTCTTGGCGAAAAAGATTTAGTTCATTATTTTTGCTTATTAAATTGCAGTGGATTGCTACGATGGAGATAATATGGAACCGATCGTTTATCATGGTAAAACGCTAACGACACCAATTACATTTCGAGAAATCATTAAGGCGATTAAACCGGAAGCATTTAGTGTTTCACCGTAGGTTGATTGAGATTTTATTTTCAATGTTTTTCTTCTTATTGTTATTTATGATAGATATCCAATTTTTTTAAATATTGAAAATCATTGTACATATGAACAACAAGGTATTATGGCTCATCTGTTGAAAGAAGTTTTTCAAGGTAATTAAGAATCCCTTCTTTTTTTTCTCTAAATTATGTTATATTAGATCATCTCTTGTCGAAGCCGCTAGTAGAAAATTTCGACAAACTGCCATCACCAGAGGATCTCAAATATAAAGTGCTAATTAGAGTAATTAAAATTTAATTATTATTTATACAATTTGCAGATGAATTCTAGAGTCGTCGATATCCGAAAGAAAAAACTGCAGCTGATCCAAAATCCGATCCAAGCAATGATGAAACAGAACCGAATCCTAAAGTATATATTTTTCAAACTGCGCGATCATCTATCAAATCGATATTTAGGATTATCATCCTGAGTTTTCAAATTTAATTATCTATTCTGAAATTGTTTCCTTCAAAGATATAACACATTCACTTTGCACACGTATGTTGAACATACGCTTTGTTCATGTAAAATTTGATTAATGACTTTTTGTTGTCTGACAGAAAAATGTTTTCATTCAATATCACTCAAAGAATCAAAAGCAGATGCTTTAATTGATGCGCGTGTCCCTGATAATCTTGATCTGGTTCGTTTAACACATCATCGTCTAGTGCGTGTTTACCCTGGTACAAAACGACAGAATTCAAGTAATATAGATCCAGTTGACTATTGGAATTATGGTAGACAAAATTGAAATTTTTGTTGTATGCCTTTATAAGCGAATACTGTGTTGTTTTAGGTGTACAAATGGTCGCACTTAATTATCAGTCGAATGATAATGCTATGCATCAACAACATGGACTCTTTAGTGATAATGGAGGTTGCGGATATCTTCTAAAACCGTCCTGCTTGTTATCCGATGATCCATTATTTGATCCAAAAGCAACAAATTATAAAAAAGGCAAATATCTACAAATTCGAATAATTAGCGGACAACACTTACCAAAAGAACACGGTTCTATTAAAGATAAAGATATTGTTAATCCTTTTGTTGAAGTTATTACCTATGGTATAAGACATGATTCAACTGAGCACCGTACACGAACGGTTCATAATAATGGTCTCAATCCAATATGGGATCATAAAATTGATTTAGATATTTATTGTCCAGAGTTATGTCTTGTTCTGTTTAAAGTACGCGATGAAGATCGATGCGGGGCTTCGAAATTTCTTGGACAAGCTTGTATTCCATTTACGGCCATTCAACTTGGCTATAGACATATTAAATTGAAAGAGAAAAATGGTGATTACATGTGTGGTACACTATTTGTACATGTTAAAATTGAAGATTTTTAAACTTGATTTTTGTTTTTTCCAAGAACTTGTCAGATTTAAATCTGTGGTTTCGTTTTTTAATTTAATTTAATTGTGCTTATGTTTTAATTGAATCACATTTAATATCATATCTACTAACTATTCAAGGGTATTTTCTAATCAAAAACACATAGAAATAAATCTGAATGGTGAACACCAGAAAACAAAGTTTTATTTAAATAATTTTTTTTCCAGAATGCTACTATTTCGATATTCATTAGAGCTTTGTTCTCGATGTCGTTTATTACCTCGACAGATTCGATTAATACATCAATCGGCATATCTTTTAGCACGCGGAATTCGTCGTCGTCCTGTTGAACATTCCGAAGAACCAGCATCGCCATTTACAAAGTTAGATAAAAATCTATCGATCGATAATGATCACAGTAATCAAATGTCAGTACAAGAACAATTTGCTCGTCTAGAATTACAACGATTAGAACAAGAATCACAGAAGACCGTAGATCAATCTAGCAGTTCATTTGTAGTGGAAGATAATCTCGATGAAGAAGAATTGGAAAATGATGAAAACAAACAAACCCGGCCATTCATCGATCCAAGTACAACAAGTATTATTATTTTTCCTGGCCAAGGTACGCAGTTTGTTGGCATGGGGTAAATTTAATCATTTTGTTAAAGTATTGAAATCGCTTTAAAAAAATAATCATTTTAGGCAACAGGCGATTAATCATCCAAATGTTAAAGAAATGTTTAATATTGCTCATCGAATTCTTGGTTACGATCTCTATTCTAAATGTATCAATGGACCCATAGAAGAACTCAATCAAACTCTCTATGCTCAACCTGCTATATATGTAACATCATTGGCAGCTGTACAAAAGTTAAAAGCTGAAAATCAAAAAGTATGAAATGATATCGAATTTTGAAAATTTACATTCATATTGAATTTTTATTTAGGCAGTTGAAAATTGTGTAGTAGCAGCTGGTTTTAGTGTTGGTGAAGTCACAGCACTTGTTTTTGCCGGTTGTATGACATTTGAAGATGGCCTTCGTTTAATTAAAACGCGTGCGGAAGCAATGCAATCAGCATCGAACGAAGTCAATAGTGGAATGATGTCGGTGTTTGTTGGTCGTGAAACAAAATTAACTTTAGCCATCGATGCAGCACGAGAATGGTGCAATAAATATATGAAAATCGATGTCCCTTGTATACAAATAGCGAATCATCTGTATGCTGAATGTAAAGTACTTGCTGGCCATAAAGAGGTTTGACCTTTTTCTTTTTAAATTTTTAATGAGTACATATATGCGTTTATTAAAATTAGGCTTTACAATTTATTGCACATAATTATAAAGTATTTGGAATACGTCGAATTAAATATTTGCCTGTAAGTGGTGCGTTTCATACACCGTTGATGGCGTCAGCGAAGCTGAAATTAATCAAAGCATTAGATAAGATTGAAATGCAACCACCGCTTATTCAAGTCATGTCAAATGTTACCGGTAAACGTCATTCAAATGATGTTGCATCTATTAAACGATCGCTAAGTCAACAATTGACAAAATCTGTACTATGGGAACAATCAATACATAAAATGTATCAACGTTCAAAACAGAATACCTATCCAAATACGTTTGAATGCGGTCCAGGACGACAACTTGGCTATCTTCTTCGACTGAATAATAATAAAGCTTATCAACAGTATCATCATGTTGATGTTTGATTAAGTTTTTTGTTTTAAATAAACTTCAAAACAAGAAATCATCCTAAAGATTTATTTTCGATTTCATAGCGGTAGTACTACGGAAGATTTTACATCAATATTTTAAACAATTTGCAGTTGCTAAGGAAAGCAGAGAGAGACTCTTATGCTTCGTATCTATGACTTTCATCGTGTTTTGAAAAAGTTATAAAGGTGAACGTGCATTTTTTTCATAGATCTAAATGGTCTATTTATCTTTTCTTGTATCTGAATACTTAGGGAAAAAAAACTTACAGGCTCAATTCTACACAATAAGAGAATAATCGAAGGATTAATTTGTCATATCATTTTATGCCTGTGAATGTGTAACAATAGTTTTGAAAAATTTATTTAGACGTTTTTGAAATATACACGATATTGTTGAAAAAAAGAATATTATTTTGTTTCTACCGATAATTGGGATGTGGGTGTTTGATATGCATTCATCTACGCCCACACTCACACACCCGCTCAGTAGACATATTCTTGTACAGAACTATTAATAAAAAGGCACTGCGCTCGTCGTGAAGATTCTTTATGTAGAGATGATTCGAATTATTGGGCTTCAGCATCATCAGTCCGTGGCTTTGCTAAAAAAAAATAAAATATCGCTGTGCAACAGCTTGTTCTCGATAAGTTGCTACTTTTCAAAGAAAATATTTTTACTAATACTCTAAATGTCTTCACTACCGACTGTATTAGTCCTATGGATTTATCTAATTACAGAAAGCATGTCAAACATCGGCAAAAGTATTTGCAATCAACTCATTCCAACAAAGATTCCGTTCTGGAGAAGCTTGCCACAAGGACACAGAATGACATACTAGTGCATTCAACCAAGAAATCAGAAGAAAATATTCATTCTAAAGTGTCTGATTTGTCTGCACGCGTATTCTTGATGAGTCCAAACTATCTAGAATGGTAGTAGAGTAGTTCTTGAATTATTAAAGTATATAGCATAGCTTCCTTATGAAAACTATTGAAATCATATTTAAAACAAAACTTGATTTTTATCAAAATAGGAGCATGTGATAAAAAATAATATGCTAATTTCTTTTCTCTTGAAAGTACTGATTCTGATCATAACATCCGGGTGATACCAATCATAATCGTAAGAGGTGAAAGTGAAGTTGAAATAGAAAGCATGACTAGATATTTTTGAACAGCAACGTGCGGTATATATCTTTCATGCTAGGTATTTTTTTATTAGTAAGGACAAGCGAAGATAGGAAATGTCTATACAGAAACCGAATTTCACATGCAAAAAGATATAGAGATCACAATTTTCTTTTACTCTGATTCTCGGCTCAAAAAGAGATTTCCGATTATATTAACAAATTAGATGCGATTAATTATATTCGATATCTAAAAAGAACACACTATAAAAGAATGCATTAAATCATGGCTCGTGTCCATTTATTCTATCCACTCTTTCTCCGTGCAAGACCATCCTTGACTGCTAAACCTAGCAGATAGACAGCATCCGGTATTCCATTTGAATAGATTTCCATATCATGTTTACTAACCCAAGTAAATGGTTTTGTGCGCAGTTGAAATCTAACCAAAAGAATATTATTGTTTTCAGTATCAAATATATTTGTTGTAGATGTCAAAGATTTAGTTTCCATCAACAATAAATGATCATTCCATTTAATTGTAAAATTTCTTACAAATATTGCCAATATTGATAAATAACACCTTTCGACCATTTTTGTTTACGACCATCATGAACTTCAAAGTCTGCTTCATACACGAAAGGGGTTATACGAGCTTGAAGTTTACCGGTAACATTCTTTCCTGGATAAGAAAATTAATTCAATTGTTTGTAGAATATCATATTTGGACTCAGTTCAATATTGAAGATGTTGACCTGTCGGATCATAAACAGAATATTCCCTTGCTTTGAATCCACTAAGAAAATCAGCAACAACAAGATATTGTCGTATCGGCGTTAAAGACATGACAACAGGTAGAAGCAGTAAGATTATAATTCGAAATATCGTTCGACGATAGATTGTAAGAAAGTGAAGTCAAGGATACAATAACTAGCAGATTGATACACAAGTAAATACTTGTTTAGACTAATCGTATTATTTTTTTTTCTTGAATGCTTCTCTCTTGTATTCATCACTAATTGCATCTTTTGTGTACTTTATTGATGATTATTCGCAATGTTTAGAAATGAGAAATCAAATCAATCAAAAATACTATGTTTTTACGAGTATAAATAAACAATAGTGTTGAAAATATGAAGACGTCTCACATGAGTGCGCTACATCTATTCAAAGGATCGATCCCTACGAGCAATAGATTGGCCTGAATAATTGTTTAAGATCATGTATTTGAGAAGTAGACTAAATATAATTGTTAGTATCCGTGGGATTACTGCTAAAGTTCTACAATTCTTTGCATAGGGTGGCAAATATCAAACTGTTACTAATTTAAAAATCTGAGCGTGAGAAATTTTTTTAAATCTAAAATTCTGAAAAACTATTAGCATTTTTGGAGATTGAATTGATTCATGAAAACTTTCATTGATATAATCTTTACTAAGTATTATTTCAGGCCCTGTCATTCAAAATTAGTCAGTAAATCAGAAATCTACCATTGTTATAATTGACGAATAACCAGAACTAGAAATTGAGGAAAGTGCCATGATAGATTCTTATCAATCAGAATTTCAGAAGACAGAAAAATTCTTCTTTGGAATTTGCCCTTTTTGTAAATTGGCAATCAATGAGAAAAATCATAATAGATAATATCGCAAAAAACGAATAACGTAAAAATTTAGTTAGAAGATATATAAGCAGAAAAAGCTTTGGGTGTTGGTGTGAGTGTAGCTATGTGAGCACGTATGAATTAAATACGCACTCACCCCGCCTCCCCCTCCCCCGTCACAGCCACAGCCACAGCCACATCCATCCACATAGGGCTGGGCAAGTCAAGCGTTTTTCAAGCCAGAAGTCAAGTCAAATCAGGAGGCATAAAAAATTTTCACTAGTCAAGTTAAGTCAAGTCTGACTTGACTGGAGGTATTTTGGAGTTGACTTGCTCAGCTCTGCACTCACCCACCCACCCATATCCATATCCACATCCGTAAATCTCTCATTCACAGCACAAAATATTGCTTGATAGAGAAAAGTATACCGTAATTCATTTTTCGTGATTAAAACTAATGATTAAACGTTAGCCACGTTAATGGATGGTAAAATTTTTTTCATAAAGAAACCATCAGTTCCTTTTGGATAAAAATAAAAATGTGATACTGTTTGATTAATGATTACATAAATCCTTCGAGTCAAATCAGGGAAAGAATATCTACATTTTCATCATTATGTTAGACGTTCGTTTTTCTGACGTCCATAATGATTAATATCAAAATATTTGTTTTATTCTTTGACATACCACTAATCTCACATGCAGACACTACTTGCAAGAAAAACTAAAGGCAAATATTAGCTTATCGATTAATTTAATGTGTGTGCTTCTGTTTTTCGATTCGCTTGTCCTGTTCAAACAACAATGATAAAACATTGGTTAGAAATCAAAAATGCCAAGAAGCAAAAAGAGGCAGTTACTTCATTCTTTCCTAGGCATACATAGAATTGGACTACACGAAGAGTGGCATTATCGTATGAAAGAGAGGTACACTAATGGCAATAATAGTTTAGTTGAAAATGGCATATGAGATGTGTGATGGAAACAAATAACCTACAAACAATATTTGTTTTCACTAATTTGTTTGCTTTGGATGAAATTATTTATAAGTAAATCTTGTCATATTCAATAAGATTTGAGTCAGATATTAACGATATACTGGTAACGTTATTCAAAAGAATTACTCTCGAAACAAGCCTAAATTATTAAAGCACAGGCAGTCTGTCGAATTAAACTTCAACAATAAAGTGGTCTCTGCATGAGTGAAAAATTATTTGCTCAATGCACATTTGTCAACTGTGACTTGATTGAAATAGAAATACAATTACTTAGTGACATGAGATATGAGGTTCCGTAGTAGCTTTATTTATCTGCTAGATTTTTTGTCAATGATCATGTTGCATAAAATACATATTTGTACTAGCTTTTTTAGGCAAATCGATTTTGAATACTTCAACGTATTTTCATTATGTCGCATGTTCGTTGATATGACTTCCATAATGCTTAATATCAAAATATTTGCTTTCTGTTTTCCACACATAGTTCGTGCAGTGCGAGAGCTATATTCAAAAAAACGTGAGCATCGATATTCAATATTTTCTTTACTACTTAAGTGTATAATACGATTTCATCTTTCCACTTAATATTTGCTATGTTTAGCTAGGTGTAATGATATATATATATATATATATATATATGGTAGAAACATTGCCATATCGATTAGAGAAATACGAACAAGTAAAAAAGGTAATTACTTCATTTGTCTTTCGTGCAGACTGGATTCGATAACTCGAGAGTTCATGGTATCGAATCAAAGGAATACAAAAATAATGACCATCAAGTTAATCAGCAGGATGGTTGTTGGACTTATTGTCGTTTGGCTTCTTGCTGCAATACTCACCATTCTTGTCATACGACTGCCGACAAATAGTAACAGTCCATCCCAATCACAGGTATGCAACAAACTGTACAGCATCTCTTTACCGTTTCTCTTTATATGAAAGATTTTTACATATCTTCTTAACTAATGTATGCATAATGATTGATGGATTATTTATAGAATGCTGTTGCCATGCAAATTCAATCAAATGAACACATAGCTCAACTTCAACGTGATCATGAACAACGTCTTCTGAAACAACAACAATCGATGCAATCGAATTTCACATTAGAATTAACAAAAAGAGCAGAGAACTTTAATGAAAAACAACGAGAAGAAGATCGTGATTGGAATCAATTCAATACTGAATTGAATCGAAATCTCACTGCAACACATCATAAAAAAGAGTTCGAATTTCGTGAGACAGTGGAACTCGCTGCCCAACGAGATATGGCTCAAGAAAGACAACAACATGAATGGAAATTGGAACAATATCGTTCGCAACAAATCAACGAACATCACCGGCAAGAACAATTTCGTCAGGATGAACATGATCTTGATAAATTTCTCGATGCATACAATTTAACTAGTGTATCTATACCACTGCTTCAACGAAAAGTGTTGAGTTTACTTCGTCGATTAGATATTCCACACAAAACTCTTCTCATTCAAATTCTCAACGATGCAAATCTTCTTCGAGATAACAATGCTGATCTTCCAGGACGACATATTAGTTTAGTACGAGCCAACTTGAATGGAATTCAACTGGGAAGCAAAGATGAAAGTCAGTTAAGGAAGATAAATCGTAGAGTTCGGTGTAATCTCTTCTACAAAGACATCAGTATAAGAAATAGTGATTTCAACGAACGGGTGATAGACATTGTGAAATGCTCGACATCTTTCTCGATTTGTTTTTCTTAGAACAGTATATTCATACTATAGAATGTGTGAAAAAGATTTTCCGAAATTTTGTAATAATCAATATCATAGAACCATCGTATATATACAAGGATTCCCTTCAGAATGTGTAGCAATGTTCTTTGGAAAAAATACTTTGCATTCTATTTCATCTAAATAATTATTTTCTATTTCTATTCTAGTTTTTTGTCCCAGTCAGTATTTTGATCAACTTGATCTTAACTATGCCACACTAATTGGTGCGTCTTTTGATTGTCTGTCACTTCGTAATACATCTTTCAGATCGGTCAATCTGACTTATGCTTCCCTCACTCGTTCCGATCTACGTGATAGCAGATTCGCAGGCGCTAAACTTCACAATGCCAGTTTTCAAGAAGCCCAATTGGACAGAGGCATCTTCAACCTTGGCTCACTTCTTGGTGCCAATTTTCGACAAACTTCACTTACTAATGCGAGCCTATCCCTCGCTGACGCTATTGAGACTGACTTTAGTGAAGCCAACCTCGATGCCGCTGTCTTCTTCGATAGCCAATTGAATAGAGCCAATTTCGAGCGTGCCAATCTTCGTAAAGCGAACTTGGAAAGTGCAACATTGGTACATGCTAACTTTTATCAAGCTAAAGGTGCTGAGAATAGCTTTCGGTTCACCAATATAACGGATGCTATCTTTCGACAGGCAAACGTTATTCAGTCCGATTTTTACGGAGCCGAAGGCAATCGAACTGATTTCTCAAAGGCCATTCTTGATAACAGTGAATTTGTCAATTTCAAAGTAGAAGAAGCTATTTTCGAAGATGCCAGTATGTCTAGAGTCAGTATGCAAATGGCTCAGTTAGTTAGGAGTAACTTTCGTGGTGCTTTACTCGACCAATCGACGCTGTCTTTTGCAACATTCAACGAGAGCAATTTCTCTAATGCAAGTCTAGATGATAGCATCCTTGCTGCTGTTCATGTTTATAACAGTACCTTTGAAAATGCTAGCATGAACAGAGTCCAACTAGCCTCTGGCAAACTCATCAATTGCAACTTTCGTCGCGCCTCATTTATCGAAGCTAGTTTCGCTATGGCTGACTTGACCGAATCCGACTTTTCTGAAAGTAATCTCAATGAATCAATATTTCTCTTAGAAAGTCAACTCAATCAAGTCTTCTCCATATCTAAGGCCGTTTTACCGGATGGATCGATCGGCAAGAATAAAAATCTCATTCGAAACGGCAATCCAACATGTGATGAATCAATGACAATGAATATTTCCCAATGGACAGTACCTGTTCAAGGATCAATTATTATTGTGCCGCAAGTTCATGATGGTAATTGTGTCTTTGAAGCGACAACATCGAATATCACTCACCTGATTCAATCAGTCGATGTCAGTCATTATGTGAAACGAATGATGAATGCCGATTTGACATATGTCTTGCTCGAAGCTGATATCATTACGAATAATATCAATATTAATCTTCGTTTCTTCAATTCAACCAACAATCTCATTCGCGAAGGTATTCATGACCTTGTAGTTTCATTTTGAACTCTATTCCTAGTCTAAGAATTCTCTTCACAATAGATTTATTCAAATTCTGCAATGTTAAAAAGTTCATGTGATAAATCCATCTGTCAGTCTGAAATTTTCTATCATTTTCTTGTGCAATACAAAAAGCTGATTGTTCTATGATAGTCAATCATTTAAACTAACATGTTCATATAATTGAATAAGTGCTACATTTATACTATCACCTATATTTTTTCATTCAAAATTTTAGTTCGGAGAACTATTTGAAGTAAAAATTCACTTTGCCTGAGTGATCTATATGATTATGAGAGCACATAGTTCTGTTTTTTTTCTAGTGGCTGATCTATTCAACGTCACGATAAATTCGTCGATACCTAATAATTATAATGCTCGACATCAAATCATAGACCAGACAACTGTTCGTGTTGAAATTGACATTATCTTTTCTCAAGTTAAGGCCGCTATCAACAATATTCATCTATCAGTAGAGGTCTAACTTAACTTCTATCATATAAAATGCAAATCTTTTCGAATAAAAACTAAAACCAATACTATATTCTAATAAAAAAAGAGAGAATTAGTATGGTTGTTATTCTCCTCGTCACCCATACTCTGTATTTTTTGCTACTTTCATAAGCATCGCTTGACAGCGCATGTATTCGTTGATATTGAGAGTTCAGTATGTTCTATCGATTCTAAACGATCATCATTCAGTTCGTTTTTACTGATTTCTCATACTTTTTTGTTGATATTTTCTGGGCCGCACATTAACACAATAGTATTGCATGTTGCTATTGAATCAAATTCTTCGTTGGCGTTTGATATTTCTTCTATGTCTTTCATATTTGGGTGTGATTTTAGATGTGGGTGTGTGGGTGTGCTGTGGGGTGTGGATGAGTTACAAAAAATACACACCCACACCCTCTATGAATGCGAAGCTGTCGAAGAAAAAAACAGTAAAATGCATAGATTTTAATTTATTCTAATTATTAAAGATACCAATTGCATGAAGATGTTTATTATTTCAGCTTCATTGACGCTTGTCAAAAACTATAAAAAGAAATTAATTAAGCTAAAATGGTTCTTATAGTTATAACCACGGTTGATAGCTATAGCCCTAGTTATAAGTATTTTATGTTTCTGCTGTTTCTCTCAACTATCAACTTTTTAGGAAATAGTTTTAACTCAAACAGTGAATAAGAAAAACTAATACTTTATGAAATACATGATTCATTCTTATCCTCTATTTTATTTTAAAGCAATGACTAAAAAATGACAAGAAAGAGAAAAGAAACTCGCAAACAATAATGTATTTGTGCATACAGATGTAGGATATTTCGATATATTCCAAGAGAGGAAAACAACCGAAAGAAAAGGAAAGAATTTCTGCTACTACAATAGAAAATGAAGTTAAACAAATAATCGAATCAAATCTTTATGTTCATTAAACATAACGCATGGTCTTTTTCTTACCATATACTTTATTCTAAGAATGTGTGCTTAAGAATACATTAAATCTTTTATCGTTTTTACATGCCTCGTCAGCGAAATCGGCGCTCTGCCAAAAAATATTATTGTAAGTCGAATCAACCAGTAAATAAGTAAATACAATCTATTTTAAAATAATATTTATTGTTATGTGTTTTACTTAGGCATCATCACGAAGAACACCTCCCCAAAATATTCATCCTAGAGCAAAAGTAAATAAAATATATGCAATTTCTCTATAAATAATTTCCTTTTGTTAAGATGAATAGATCTATTTGGTTTACTTTACGTTATTGGGTTAAATTTATTTGGTCATTTGTATGTCGTTTTGTAACAACTATATGGGTATTGTGCCGATATTGATGGCACGCTTCGATGATTCTCCTTCCTTCTGTTTCTGTTATCTTTCTATTGTTATAATATCTCTCTCTCTCTCTCTCCTGTCTCTCTTCTATCTCTCTCCTATATATACGTGTGCTATTTATGAAGTTGTTACACTCTGGAGATGTCAGATGACACAATACACCATCATGCCGACGGGCATAGGCGGCACTCTCTGGTTTTGTCGTTACACTCTGAATACTTGAAGTAGCCTATAATAAACATCTTTGCCGAGAGTGACACAAGCTACTCAAATTCAGTTGATCGTTACAGTTATATGTATGTGATGCTGCTGACTTTAGTTGGGCTTATACATTAGATGCGTATGACAGTGTTTGGTTTGCTCTCTATGATTTCTATCTAAGTATTTACGAAGAACTCAGAGATGACTGGGAATTTTGGAAATTATATGCATTTATGGCTGACATACCTTGGTCAGTAGCATATTTCTTTTGGAACTATAGTAAGTAAATTTATAAAAACCATCATTATTATTTTTCTTCGTTTTTAGATCGACCAGATTCACCAGAGTTCATCTTCTAATGTAAAGATTATTTTTAAACAAATTTATTATTGAACGGAAAGAAAAAATAGAAACAGAATTTTCGAAAGTTATTTGTTGATCTGTTGAATTTATTTGAATTTAATAAAAAAATAGATTGATATTCATAAGATAATATTACTTTTTTTGCTAATGTAGTTGATTTATTTTTATTAGAAGATCCAAAAAGAAAATCATTATATGAAACGTAATAACCAAGATGATTGTTAAATTTATCTAATTGAGTTTCTCATGGCTTTTGTCGACAAAAACAAATTTTACATTTATTTATCATTGAATTTTTATTTTTCTGATTGAATTTGTTGATAAAGATCAATAAGAAAATATCAGAATAAGTAATATCATAAACAGCATCTAATTTATCTTTTAATGCTTTAATAACAGCTACTGTTGCATCTGATCGACAATAAAGTACATAAACAAACGGCGATACACTTAAATTACCAATTAGATTTAAAATATGAAGAAAAAGATCAACTATCCCGTTGTTTGAACCTTTTGTTGTGCAAATAGCCTTGATTGTTATATGATATCTTGATTAATAATTGGATTATGTCGAGTACCTTCAGGGAATATGACAAGCCAAACAGGTAAACCATTATATATAATTTGATGCATTCCGTTGTCAAATCGATCTAGATGTCTTCTATCAATTCGACGAACATATATGTCACAGCCAAAATTAAATTTAGGAGAAATTCGTTTTTTAATTAGGCGCAGAATTTGAGAGAATTGTGCATTTGATTTATATTTATAAATGATTTTTAATACTCATTCTGAATCGCCGAAAAAATGTTAATTTTGGCACAATCATTTGCTTTTAATAACATATCCACAATTTTTATGCTGATTTGATAGTTATCGTGAATCATCTGCATTAAATTTAAAAATTTAAATAAAAAATTTCCTTTTTCGTTTTTTGTCATTTGCTTTTTGGTCGGGTATATACAGAAAAATGCTACGTAATTCATGAGTAATCAACTATGATGAAAATTTTACACCAAGTTAAAAGGAAAAGTTTAATAAAATAAAATAAAATAAATTTTTCTGGTCGATCATATACAGAAAAATGGTTAATGAGTGATTTCTAATCAACTAGAATAAAACTCTGCATTAAATTAAAAGAAAAACTCAAGTAAAATTAAATAAAATAGTTTTTTTTTCTTTCTTTGTTTTTTGGTCGGGCATATACAGAGAAATGCTTATTTTATTTAGAAATTATTTTTAATTATCATGTGCATTGAGAAACGTCGACAAAGTTGAAATGATATATAATCATTTCATTAAATGATATATGAGTAATTTTTGTTTTGATTTCATAAATTTGAAAAAAATTTACATTAATTGAAAAAGGAACAATCTTGTAAAATAAAAAAAAATGTTTTTCTTTTCAATACTATTTTTAGTAGGACATAAGATGAACCTTGTTCTCACACTAGAATCACTGTCGCATTCAACATTTTACATATAGTGGCTACTAACTGATATTGTATACCGTAAAATTTTTACTGATTATCTCTTTTTGCTTTGTACTAGCAGTAAGATCTAACTTATGATTTGCAAGGTTTTTTAATAATAAAAAAGAAAAATTAAATTGATTCTTCTAAATTTACTAAAGTTAGGGCAACAATAATCTCTTTGAAAATATATAATATAGCTCTAGAACAGGTTTATAAATTTATTGTCACTTCATCGTTTCAGTAATTGAACCTATCGGTGCCTACTATGTCGTTTTTTGTAAACAATCATGCATGCTCCATGGCATTTTAAAAAATTATGAAACTGTATCATTACTACCAAGAATAAAAGATAATCTTAAAAGAACAAATTTTTTTTGCACAATCTGACTTTGAAAAGCTTGATACTACAGAAAGAATTACATCTTCGATTGAAGTTAGTCTTTTTTCCGCACTATAGCAAACTCTACATCTTCCAAAATAAGATATATTTTTTGCAAAGGAAAAGCTAGCGAACTCTACATCTTCCTGAAGAAGGTATAGTTTTCATTACGCAAAGTAACCGAACGGTACATCGCCTTCAAAGATATATGATTGAAATTAGCGATGCCCACTCATCTATTAAAAGTTGTCTTTTTAAATTTTAATTCACTTCGCGTGCTAGAAACTTTATTTATCATAGACACCATAAATTTTTCATAAGATGCTAAATTAAATTAAAATTTTTAAAAGTATGGCTTAATTTTGCCTAAAACTCAATTCTGCCTGGCACATATCTATTCAATAAAAGAATTTTCATTGGATAAAACAACAAATTAATGAAGTATCTATATTTATCACCAATTGTGATCCGGAATTAAACTTGAAATTTTCACCATCCACGTTGAAGATTGATGAGAAATTGACTGACGAAGACCTAGTGATCTATACTAATTAATACTAGAAACCATATTGGGAGTGAAGGAAGAGCATTCTTGGGTTAGGTAGTTGATTTTCATTCATACGTATCTGATCAAATGCAGACCTATTTTTTCAAATAGATTTTTGCTTACAAAAATTTTTATTTTTCCATGATAGAAAATATAAGTATTGGCCAAGGAAAAATGAACTCCATGCACTGATGAATCTGAAAAGTGATGTTCCTAGATCCAGTTTTATGCTGGTTCTGAATTTGCTATTAGTTTTTCATTTGATCAATGTTAAATAAAACCTACTGTCAAAATACGAGCCCGTTTTTGCTAAAATGCATCCATTTTTGAATTTTAGCATTTTTCAGTCCAAACCTAGCTCCCATAGAAAACCATTGTACTGGCTTGATAGAGGAGCTTCCGCTCTATCGAATGGCAAGAGCCAATTTCTAACAGAATTCGATTTAAGAGTTTTATTTAAGGAACTTTTGTACCTTGAAAACTAAAGTTTTAGGGGTCCTGTGTAATAACTATAATAAATATTAATACAATCTTTTTATTTTTTTAAATTAATTTTTTTTATGTTTAAGAAGAAAAAGGAGGAGAAGCTTTTTAGCGCAGCCCCTTTGAGGCTAAAATCTGGAACTCACATATATCCCTTCGGCTTACTAAAATAATTCAAAATACTGTATCTGAAAAATCTACCCTGGGTATTTCCACCAGCTTCCTCCCATCGTTACATGAAGGTCATTGGATCTTTCTTGAAGTAATTTCATCTTGTAGAGATTTTTACGCTGATCAATTTTTGTTATTGTGTTTTCAACGATTAGTTGAGAAATAAGAAAGATATCGAAGAAACGTTGAAAATAAGGTTTTTTCACAAAAAATGCCGTCTATTTCGGTTTTACGACGATTTGTCAATGAAGCACTCAATCGATTGAGCTAATTTTTTGCAATCGTCGAGATTGATCGAAGAGCTTCGAAAAATGTTATTTTCGAAGTGGTTTGATAATTATACTAACGGGTGCGGCAGGATAAATGGCGATCTCAGTATTTCGCCGATATCTCCCTTAATCTTAGTCCGAGTTGGCTCCCGTTTTTTTCAAAAGAATCGCCTTTCAAAGTTCTACAAAACAATACTATTTTTATTAACGCAAATAACTTGCATCATTTTGGTAAAGACGATACAATCGATTGGTCCAACACGCACAACTTTCAAAAACAACAGATTCAGAAATTTTTTTAACCGACAATTTTAATTCCTTAATGAGTGTTGTTTTTGAGTAGACTTTGTTCCAATGGATGTTGTTGACCAGCTGATCCCATATTGAGTAGTCCAGTGGGTTTAAATCTGGACTATTTGGTGGCGATCTGTCTTTCTCAATAAATGTTGGAAAATTGTCTCGACACCATTTTTGTGATAAATGATGCGAGTGAGGCTTGGCGCCATCTTGTTGAAAGACCCAGTCGCTGCCGAAAAATTGATTCCCATATTTTAAAGCAACAGGAAGCACTTTNCTAAAATTAAAAATTCGTGTTGAACTTAAAAACTTATCGAAAAATATCTATTGATTGTTCGTTGAAAATTATTGGCATCTGAATGTGCTACATTTTTAACAATTGCTTAAGATTTTTCTGATGAATGGGGGCGTTACTTTATATTCACTTTACTTTTTAAAGAAAAATAAAACCTTTATATTTATAATATAAAGAAAAATGAAATCGTTATTCTTTAAATAATAAGGATCAATAAAATATTTGTTCTTTAAAAAATAGAGATCAATAAAATATTTATATTTATAAAGTAAAGATAATGATAATCTTTATCTTTATAAAATAAAGAAAAAGAAAAAGTAGCTTTATCTTTATTTAATAACGATAAAATAAAGAATAAAGAAAAATATTTTTCTTTAAAAACCCAAAATTTGGTCTTCTTCCGATAGCTCAAAGAAAATTAAGAAGTTCAAGGCTAAAAAAATTTTGAACAGTAGATTTTTTTCCATAAATGATTTATGCCTCACCATCATTTGTTAGTATTATTTCATACTGCAATGTCAGTGATGATAAGCAAGAACTGCAATCAATGTTTTCTGTTGTTATACAAATTATTCATCTATTTAACAGTGCCCGCAGAAAATCTTTCTTTTTTCTTTCTTTTTACCAATAAAGATTATCTTTATCTTTATCTTTATTTTATAAATATAAAGATTTTATTTATCTTTATTTTGTAAAGAATAAAGATTTTATTTATCTTTATTTTGTAAAGAATAAAGATTTCATAAATTCTTTATTTTGCAAAGAATAAACATTTCATAAATTCTTTATTCTTTATTTTATAAATATAAAGATTTCATTTATTTTTATTCTTTAATACAAAGATCAATAAAGATAAAGTAACAACCCTACTGGTAAAAGAAAAAAAAAGCTTTTAATCAAAAAAAATCTACATAAACCATCACAGGTCAGTACGGTTACTTCTCATTTCCGAACATAAAAAAATAGATATAACTAAATTTACTAATATAATTTCTTTTAATTTTAAAGTTTATTATTTCGATTTTTTTCAAAACCATTGAAATTTAAAATTAAGTTCGAAAGAAAAATTTCGTTTGATTTAAACTTGACTAGTATTAATTTATTTCAAAAAACGATTTTAAAAAGTTATTTTGACTTAACTACGTTTATTGCAATTTCTAGAGGACGCAAAATTTTTATGATAAAAGGTTTTCTTAACTTTAAAAAGCTTGTTAGCGCAGCCCCTGTGGGACTAAAATGTGGAACTCACCTGTATCTCTTAGGCTTACTAAAATAATTCAAAATACTGTATCTGAAAAATCTATCCTGATTTCCAAAACCTATAGTTAGGTCATTGCCTGTTTGCTCATGTCTGCAATGGAATATTAATTGTTAGCTGGTATATTTAACAATGGTGGAGACTAGTTGCCATGGTCTGCAATGGTACCCTAAGCTAGTTACTATGGTCTGTAATGAGCAAGCATTGCTTTTTTCGTGTCCTCTGTAATTAAAAAAGGAAGAAATATCAGCCTAATTAGTTAAGCATCTACTTAGCATAATTCTAAGCTTATTAAAGTCTGTAATGGGGCGGGAGGGGAGGGGGTGGGGAGCTGCAAAAGTCTCGCTTTAAAACTTACACTCACCATGTTCTTCGAAAATACATGTGAGCTCCACAATAATTGTTGCTATTTGTAGAGGACGTTAGTTTTGTGGAACTCACATTTATTTTCGAAGAAAAAGCTGAGTGTAAGCTAACAGCGAGATTTTTGCGGCTCCCCATCCCCTTTCCCCATTACAGACATTAATGAGTTTAAAATCGTGCTAATTAGGAGCTTGACTAATTAGACTACCACCTCTTCTTTTTCAATTACAGACTACACGCAAAAACCAATGTTTGCCCATTACAGACCATAGAAACCTGTCTCTGCCCTTGCTAAATATACGAGCTAACAATAAATACTCAATTGCAGACATAAGTGCAAACAGGGAATGATCTAATTATAGGTTTTGGAAATCAGGGTAGATTTTTCAGATGAATTATTTTGAACTATTTTAGTAAGTCGAAAGGATACATGTGAGTTCCACATTTTAGTCCCAAAGGGGCCGCGCTAACACGTTTTTTTATAATAAAAAGTTTCTGAAGTTCAAATGATTTCAGCTATTTCTAGAGGACGTTAGTTTTTTTATGACAAAAAGTATTGGAGTTTCAATACCCAGGTCGACTAATTCGATGAGAGATTCAATCGGATTCGACCGAAGAATTGTAAAAGATATCAAAATTGTATTTAGTGCGAAACAGCTTTTTAGAAGATGAGTATATCAGACGTTTTTGGCGCATCGGATCCCAGGCAAGGATGCGGTAGGATAGTATGGGATTCCGATTCTAAGGATCCAAGTCTTGGCCCGCAACCCAGAATCCCACGGAATTTGTTGGTCGTTCTCGGTTTTCATGTAAAATCTGATGCAACCCATTTTCAGATCCGATTGGATCCGATTGTAGGAATAAACGACCTTGGTAATTGCTGTTATTTCTGGAGAACGTTAGTTTTTTTACGATAAAAAGTTTCTGGAGTTTAAATATTTGCTGCTACTTAGGGTATACCAATGTTCTGACCAGGGTACTTCTTCCTCTTCTCTATTCACATTGGGACGAAAAATTCTGATCAGCTTTAAGTATATTCTAATAGAGCTTCAAATTCTCTATCATCTTGTATCTTTTAGTCTTATTTTGTATTTGTCCTCAAGAAAAATTGGAGTATCATGCAAACATGCTTGTCAATTGTGAATGTCTGTATTGTACTCAAATTAGTTTTGCAATAGATGAATACCAGACAGTAGACAGCAATATAATAAAATAGAGAATTTCAGACGCTATCAGAATATACTTAAGGATGATCAGAAATTTTGAGCCCAATGTGAATAGAAAAGAGGAAAAAGTACCCTGGTCAGAATGTTGGTATGCCCTAAGTATTTCTAGGGGACGTTAGATTTTGATAATGGAAAGCTTTGCAGTTCTAAAAACTTGCTGCAGTTTGTAGAAGACGGAATTTTTTGGGACTGAAGAGAGAGTTCTTGTAAAGAAAATTAGTGCATTTTTTTAGTGTCATGTTTTTTTAAATATAGAGTTCATTGCTTTAAAAGATTCGATTTAATGCGTAGAACATATAGCGTGTTAATGACGAATATTGATTATCAACACATAGTTCAGTTGATTTTTAGAAATATGTGGATATGAAGATGAATAATAATCTAATGCTCTCATGAACAATGAATATAACTCCCCGGCCAAAACTAGTGTCACATGATATTTTCAATATATCATCAATATCAATTAACATTTTGACAAAAGTAATTATATATTCTGATAGCCTGTGGAATTCTCTACAGCTCTATACATATGCGCTTCAAGCTGAACTTGCTCACTAAAAATAAATTAAAGTACAATGAAGGCACCCTCGTCATCAGATTCCCCAAAAATGTAATTTTTAATCTTTTCTCATTCGCTTTTTTCCAATTTATCGCTTCGTTCTCTTTCTATTCTCTCGAAAATATAATCTAGTAGTATACATTCGTCATCTCATTAACACGTGGTTGAATCTCATAGCCGTTTATTTTCTGTTCTGTCGTTCATTTTCTATTCTGTCACGAAGAGTATCACTTAAGTACAATGAGTGGACATTTATCCATTGGTGACCGTTGGCATATTATTTCATTAAATTTCGCCTGTCAGTCCTGATCTAAACGCTGTTGAGAGTGTCTGGTCTTGAGTGAATCAGTAAGTGCAAAGAAATTGCCCAAACTCTCAACAGCGTTTAGAGTAGAGGTGGGCCATTTATTTTAACGGAACTTAATTAATGACATTAATTAATGACTTCCATTAGCCATTAATCTTAATGGTTAATGTTTTCTAAGAAAAACTTAATTCATTAATATTAATGATTAATGAAAAACATTAACATTAATTTTAAAATTAATGTTTTCATTAATCATTAATATTAATGTCAATGTTCTTGAATGATATTAACGGTTAACGGAAACATTCACCATTAGTATGAATAGTAATGTTTTCGTTAATATTAGGGATTATATTTTCATTAATCATTAATATTAATGTTAATGTTTTCATGAAAACATTAATTTTTCCATATTACTGAATTAGGCTTTTCTAAGGAAACATTATCTACAATTATTAATCAATTAACTGATCTTAATAGCTAATGTTTTCTCCGAAAATGTTAGTTACTTAATATGGAAAGTTATAATGCTTTCATGAAAACATTAACCATTAATATTAAGTCATTGATTTTAATGAAAACACTAACATTAATATTAATGATTAATGAAAGTATAATCCCTAATATTACAGCAGTTGCAGAATGCCTACCCAGCAGAATTCAGAATTCTGTAAACTTATAATATTTTTAAACAAATCAATGCTTACGGAATAGAATTCTACAGAATTCTATATTGCCACGATTAAACTATATCAATTTTCCTCCTCATATGATATTAGAATTCTATTGTAGCTTGTTTCAATTCTGCTTAGAATTCTATTGTAGCTTGTTTCAATTCTACTTAGAATTATATTGTAGCTTGTTTCAATTCTGCTTAGAATTATATTGTAGCTTGTTTCAATTCTGCTTAGAATTCTATTGTAGCTTGTTTCAATTCTGCTTAGAATTCTATTGTAGCTTGTTTCAATTCTGCTTAGAATTCTATTGTAGCTTGTTTGAGCTTAGAATTCTATAGAATTCTAGGGAAATGGAATATGTTTTGGGTAAATAAATGCGTTGGATATGTTGTTCGCTTGTCACAAATTTGGAGGATTATAGTTGTTTTCGTAAATTTTATGGATAGAGGATAGATTTTATACGAAATGAAGGCAATCTAAAACGTCTGGTTTAATTGGAAACATCGACATTTCTAATTTATTTCAAACTTACTGATGTCTCTGGTAAACGTGAAATTTATACACAACAATATTCTGCGCGCGGCAGAACTTCGAATCCCAATCAGCACAATGTTTAGTGAAGGACTGGTGAAAACTATGGAGGCGTGGCAGCCGTTGCTACGCATTGATTCATTATCATGTGCGATCGCTTTATTCAACATCGTTGCAACTACTCTTGAATTCAGTTCCGTATCGCGTTCTTCAGATGGACGACATCACATTCCATTAAATATTTACAACATGGTGATTGCACGAAGCTGTTTGTAGATGATATTTTAGTGTGCTTTGTCCGAGTATTTTTCATTTTAGCTTTCCGTAAAAGTGATATAACAAATCTCATCCGTAATGTGCTGCATTCGATATGTGTGGCTAATGATCAAAATATTAACGTATGTTTGGATGAATTTGCCAGAGCCGGACTGATGAATTGTTTGGATAAGAGTACGAAGATATTTATGACAGGTGAAGCTGATATGGCGTTTGTGGATGCTGGTTTATTTAGTAGTTTTCCTAAACCTTCAGCCGAAAATAATTGTAGATGTATGTCTTGCGTTGTTATAATGCTAAGCTTGATTATAAATAGATTGCTGTTTTAGCTTTAGTAATGATACTGTATGATCGTATTTTTTGTCCTTACGTGCGTCGATTAGCAAATAAGACAGTGGTTGTTGAAAAAAGCAAATTAAATCTTTTAGTAAATTGTTAATTTTGATTTGAGAATAATATGATTATAATTTCTTTCAAAAAATATAGGGTTTATCTACAGGCGAATTAATGGGAACAGTTGTTTCGCGTTTGAAGTCAGGTGGATCATGGGATCCTATAATTGGAAGGTTTTGTTGGTGGGTATTGGATGGTCCACCGACTATGGAAGAATTGATAGAGCCAGTTTTGGATTGCTCAATGGCATCGGTTGAGCAACTTGCTTTTGCTTGTAGTTTGATTAATAATTGTACGTTCAAATATGATGTTGATGCATTATCACGCGTAGTCGCCTGGGGAAACTCTATGAAACAAAAAAGTATGTCATGATTTTGATCATAGATTTAGAAATTATATTGTATCGAATTATTATTTTTGCAGGCTATGACTATCGTCAAGATGTATTATTATCATCTTTATTAGGAAAGTCAGTACAGCATGTCCATCGATTTGCTGCATTCATACAAACAATAGAATATGGATTTGATTTGTGTGTGGAATATGCTGATCGTTTTGAACGATTTCCCTCATCAGGGAAAATTGATCATGATTTTGCTGAACGTATTGAAGAAATATTTCAAGAATCCTTTCATGAACAAACTAGAGTTGATAAACAGCTTCGTCAATTTTTTATCAGTGATCAAGTTGTTGTTCGAGCAATTGATCTAGTATCTGGCTTACTGCAGCAAATGAAAATATTGTTGGACGACACAAATGCGCCAATATGGGCAGCTAGTCAAGGAAGACCGTTAATTGTATTACCGATCAATGACGACCGAACTTTCGATACTGAAAAACATGAAAAAAAGAAAAAGAAAGATCTTAGTATGTATGTTAATCACTTAAATATATTATCACTGTTTTATTTATAGCCCATTATGTATCTACTGAAAAGCTTCAGCGTATTGCTATGGAAATTCTATTATTTCCATCTTTATGTTTTACAGTAACTCAGTTACACATGAATTCATTATTGCACAATGCAGCTTTATCAGAGATTCGTTGTGTCTTGGAGCATCTCATGAAATGTGACTTACTTGAATGTTTACATAAAGGCGTTAAAACTAGCCGACGGTTTACAAGTGTATATATAAAACGACTACCAAGTTGTGATCACGATGGGCAAGTGAATGCTGATTATAGATCAATATTCGATGAAAAATTAAAAGAGTTTAAATATTCTCATTCGACATTTACACTTGACGAGTATTTAAAAAAAAATAGCATTATTAATGTTCATGCAACTGGCACTGTTACGGATGAATTGATCAAATTCTTTTCTTTATCGGAATATATGATGGTTGAATTGAGCCCGTTATATAACTTAAAAGAAACAAGTACCTTTATGAATATACTGCATATCACATTTTTATAATTTTTTTAAATAGAAAACCTAAAATCAACTAGTGCAATCCAATCTCATGTGAACATTCAAAGTAATCTAGTAGATAATGATGTAGTATTATATAATGACAATTATCAACGTATGCTTTGTTCCAGAGAAAGAGACTGATTTCTGTTATAGCTATTTTATTTATATTTTGTATCGTTAGGTAACCATCATACTACAACTGATTGTTCTACTCTAATGACGCTTCATGATGACAATGATGTCTCATGTATTTTCGACGAAGATATCGAACAACTTGAAATGAATGTGAAAGAAAACTGTTCTCTTCTTGTATCTCATGCAGAAAATGGTATTTAAGGTTTCGCTGATTGTACCTTTATAACATAATTTCTTTAAGATATTGTTACTTTCGATGTTGTCCAAAATGTTGATATAATTGAAGATACTGCTATAAATCAAAATATCTATGTGAATATAATGCATAACGATCATAACGATAATTTAGAAAACAGTACAGTAGTTGATAATACTATATGTGTAGATAACACTAGTGTTATTTACCCACAAGTGATCGATGATCTTATGGACAATGAATCTAATATTAAAAAAAAGAAAAGAAAACATATCGGTCAACAAGATCCAACAAAAAAGTTAAATATTGATACTGATATGACATTCTCATTCCCACCAGCATGGCGTTTACGGTCAAAAACGCGTTCGAACCATCATGATGAACATAGTATTACGTCTATTAAGAACACAATTAATCGTGAGAAGAAAAAGAACTGAACTTTTTCGAGCTTTTTTTTATTTCATTGTAGTGTTGTATGATTAGTTTGTAACCGTCTATGAGTATAGATGTTTGTAAACTTTAAGTAGTGATTATATATATTTTTTCATTAGCTTTTGTTATTTCAGATATATTTATGATCGATATATATATATATATATATTAATGTTTGTGTTTGTATGAAATGACAACTAATATTTGATCGTTCATCTATGTTCCATACAAATTCTTAGTATACATACTGTTTAATTTTTTTTTCTACATTTTATTGATTGAGAGTTGTTTTATTATTATTTTGATCTTTTGTATTTTTTGATACAAAACAGTTTAGATAGATTGTATTATCACATTGGAAATGGCAATGTTGACTAGGGGAAGTATTGGTGTATGATTTATCTTTTTTAAGCTTTGGGGAATTAAAAGTCATATTTGCGTTTAGAAAATATTACATGGTGAAGAATTGATTGCGCCCATGGTCCTGTTAGTAGAGGTATTCAATTATTTAACATTTTGTTCTGCATAGAAAACTATAATATATAGGAAGCTAACATATTATATGTCAACAGTGATGATTACTCTGAAAGTAACATTATAAACATTCGTTTGCGTTTATCTGATTCAATTGATTCTTTCTCCGGTAAATGTTTATTTTGTATTGTACTCTTTTTAATTTTTTTATTAGGATTCGTATATAAAACTAAACTAGTAAACGAGTTGAAACCAGGAGCATTCGTATCTATTAACTCTTGCAATGTAGAATCGTTGGGCCAAAATAAGTATGTTTCCTTGATCATTTCGCAGATTATTGCAATAACTGTGATCTTTTAATAGAATCTTATGCAAAATTCTCCATATGAATATTGTTCACGATAGAGAGACAGAAACCATCACATTGCCGAATCGGATACAAAATTCTTCAAGTGAACATGATCTGAATTCCAACCATACACAAAGCATTTTATCATTAATTTCTTTGATTGATGTGGATCTTAGTAGTGGTAAAAAGTAAGTTTGTGATCTTTTGACGCTTGCTGTATTTTAAGAAGTATAATTGCTTTTTTAAAAAACACTATTTTTAATCTTGCTGCTATAGTAATATTATACGTGCAAGGATTATATCCAAGAGTGCCGTGAGAACTTATGATTTTAGCCAGCATAAGCTATTTTATTTTGAAATCATGGATGATTCCGCAACATTACGCACGAAGGCATTTAATCGACAATGCGATCGTATATTTCCCCATGTATGCATTGGAGAGGTTTGCCATTTTTTGTGTAAATACATTGTTTGATTTTCATTTAATATAAATATAGATGATTGAATTGTCAAAGTTCTACGTAGTTGTTGCAAACAAAAAGTACAACCAGCTCAAAAGTGATTATGAAATAGTGGTTCAGGAACATACCGAATTTAATGTTATGCGTGATATTGAACCAATACCGATTCAACCTACTTTTCAACTGCATTCATTAGGCGACATGGAATCGCTAAAAGTCGGTGATGTTTATGGTTAGCGCATCACATTTATATTGAGTTTTCCTTCTTAAAATCAGTGAAATGATTGTTTAGATGTAATTGGTATAATTAAAAGTGTTAGTCCTTCAACAATAGTGTACGAGAGAGTTACTCATAGACCATTGTCGATCGTTCGATTACTTTTGTTCGATTCGACAGGAAACATTGAAGTCAATTTATGGAATGAAATGGTATGAATAGTTATTTACCATTTTGTTACTGATAGTTTTACTTTTTCAGTTTACTAATTCATAATTAATTCGTACTCTTTGCTATACAGGCTTCCTGCTTTTCTGGACAAAAAAATGATACACTTGCCGTTAAAAGCTTTCGGTTATCTGTCTATCACAATAGGTTTTATCGAATTCAATTGCTATTTTTTATGTTTTATTTTAGACAAGTATATTTTGAACAGCATAATGAATAGTGGCATATTTTTAAATCCGATGTGTGAAGAAGCAAGTAAACTTCGTTCACTAATTATTGGTTGAACATTTGAAAACAATGCAACTAAAAGTATGTAAATGCTTCGATTTCATGTGAAGCATCCCTATGTTAATTACTTTTAGGTGTTACAAAGCAGAATAATAGCATAAAACATTACAAGACTATTGATTTGAAAGTTTTTTAAAGAATAAATTCATAAAGTTATCTTTAGTTATATTGCAGAAACATGGGATTTCTTTTCAATATATTGATAGCTTCATGTTTTTCAGATTCTCATATGTAATGCTTTTCATAAAATGGGACAAAAGATGTCTTTTAATGGAGATCTAATACATTCTATGAAAAGAATGCGTTTAACAAATTCAAGTGCCGTGTGTACTAATCATGACGATCCTCTTATATTTAGAATTTTGGATATTACAACTCCAACATCACCCACTCGAAAACATTATGCTGATGAGTATAATGTTTTCAGAAATGCTTTGAATGCTCCACTAGAAGAAGAATTTATAACAGACAATATTGATGAAAATGTCATTGAAGAGAGAATGGATTATATTCAACCACTTCATAGTTCGAGGGATTATGCTGCTGATACACCAGTTCTTGATGGCAAGTTATTTTTTTTTGCTTCTAGTATTCTTCTGAACAATCTTTTTGTTAGGTGCATTGGCACACATATCGGATGCGTTCAATGAAAAACCTACCGCTTTTGACGACAGTTATTCAAATGAAGAACTAATATCATTCATGCTAAAACAGGAAGAAAAAGCTCAATCGTTGGATGTTATAAACTTTGGTTTAAGAAATGATATTCGTGAGGAAAATGTTTTTGAGGTTAATCATATGTTAAGATTAAAGCCTGTTCAATTTTTAGAACCTTCTGATGAAGAGATTCTTCGGTTTTTAACAAGTTTCTAGTTTTTCAGATCTTAAAAAATATTTTGATTAATCAAATTCAATTTGGATCATTCCATTTGATGGATTCACGCACGCTGTTGGACGAAATATCAATCATATGTGATCAGTTAAAGTTATTTACTATAGCTGAATTGTTTTATGTTTTACAGCTGGATGCAAAACTGTCAATGTTTGATGTGAATCGGATTAAAAAAATAACCGATGGTATCAAATACCGATATGCCGGTGATCACACTTACGAACAAATCATTACTGTTATTAAACTATTGAGTGTACCTTTTTCGCAAAGCTTGGTTATGCAGAATGAAATGTCATTGCCATTTATTGCATATCGTCAATCACTCAATCCTGTTATTTTACCTTTTTCATGTGTATGTTATGTTTTTCAAAGATCTATGGGCAAATCTGATGCAAAACAAAGGTCAATCAAGGTGCATTGTATAAATGGGTCAACTGTTTGGGGTATGACAAAAAGCAATAGTTATTAATTGAATCAGAATTGTCTAACTATAATTCTAGGAACGATCATAGCCTTTAGATGCAACCATTTAAGTAGCAATACACATCGTGGAGTACCGTTAGTTGTTATGTACTCGAACTTTGTTCTTCATGAAGATAGGCACATGTATTCTCATGAAAGTCTTCATTGTGGACCGTATGTTTATATCGGTGGGGATGTAGCTATTGAACGAGCTATAATTAATAAATTTACTGCTGAATTTATCCATTTGACATCATCTATTCATGGTTTAGTTAACAGCTTAAATCAGGAAGCTTTTAATAATGCTCAGTCACAGTTAGGCAACGTAGACCCACATACATTAAGTAGTATCTTTTATCGTTACTTGTATATTCAAACTTACATTAGTATGGGAATTAAGTCTGTTTGTGCACCTGCCAATATGGGTGATTATGATTTATGGGCATGGAAAGAGTTTCCTCGACTTCTATCTTGTTTTACATATTTATGGATGAATCATGACCAAATTGTAGGACCATGTAATGATCAATGTTCTAAATGTATCGTTGTTGATGGACATAAAAAATGTCGTAGACGTATTTGTGGTTTCAAAGATGTCCGAATAGATACTGAAGAAATAAAGCAAATAGTCATCGGATGTTGTCGAACACCTGGTTCTAACAGCAGATACTGTGATGCACATATCGATGTAGTTTGTGAAAATAATATGGTTGAAGAGAAAAACGTCATAGCACCTAAACGATCATTAAGGGTAAAACAGCAAGCAGTAAAAGGAAGAAAAAAAGGAAGAAAAAAAAAGGAAATAGATAAATTAAATGCTATTGGATGTGGAACTACGAAACAACGGTCGGACAATTACGTTACGAAATGCAACAGATCATTTGGATTGATCGCGCTAGTATATAACTGTAAAATTATAACATGTTTCAGTGAACTATACCGCTCAGAAACTTTAAAAGAAATAATCAATTTATTTTGTGGTTGTATTAAAGGCAAGTTGAGTTATAACAAACAGCAAATTATAGTAGTGTTCTCATTTTATGTTCTAGTATCGGGACGCCTTTCACCAACTGTGGTTTATGATGATGGATGCCACTTAGTGGCATATGTACGTAATCATATTGGGCGTGATTTAACTCGAACAAGTGCTTTAGAATTATTGGCGTCTACGCCTATTAGTGTGGATCGATTACATTTTAAGAATCACGTCGGTATATATTGCCGTTTAGAAATGGATCCTAATAAAAATAGATGTGAGTTCCATGTATTGATACTCTTGTTTATACATTGCCTTTGTAAAAGTGCTAGATAATATAAATACAGAAGCGGCTGAGCAGTGCTTTGCATGGTTGCGTAATTATGGATCTATTATTTCAAGTATGAATTGGCTTCGTGCTCCAGTGTTTATGCTTATTTTATTTCACCTCAAAAACTTATCCTATGTACAACGGAAACCATCTGATATTTTCCCTGTGGTAGGTTGAAGAAAATAAATAAAAATCTTGTTGATCCTTTTTTAAGCTTGTTTATCGACTTTAGTATGATATTGTTCAAGACGTTTCAAACATTTCCCTCTGTCACTGTGCTCATGCTATTATTGAAGAGAATAATATAAACCATGAAAAGAATTCTAATATTGATTCCAATGTTGATCGAATGTTTAAGCCACTTGATCTTCCTGCTTCGAAAACAGACTGGGAGAACATAGTTCGTCAATTGAAAGACAGCTTGCCAAGTTATTGATAATATCAAAAACTGTTTGTATAACTGTTTAAGTGTTTTTGTAAGATAAGCTATATGTAGTTTTATTAAAAAGAAAAGAATGAAATTACAAAGATACGAAACAACTTGTTCATTAAATAGCTTGTTTAATTCTACAAGCCTAACTTTAGCGCGTACAAAATATTTCATTCTCAATAATGCATGATATTGCTCCATGTTTGATATAGATGCAAATGTAAACGTTTCTTCTTTTCTCTCGCTTCATGATGTAATCATGATCAACTATCTTTGATGTGTATCAATTTCTTCTCTAGACATGAATGATTCAAAAAGGAAATCTAGAGATGAACAAACAACCATCATTATATTAACATCTTTTTACAAGCATACTCCTCAACAGCTGACTACAATTAATCACAAAAAACCTTTCATTTTTAAATAAGCATTTGAGCTTTGTATTCTGCTACTACCGATAGAATTCTATTTTATATTCTGCTGGTCCTTTTAACTTCTCCATAAGAATTCATTCTGGTTATCTTTGTTTCGCATTTTATACTGATAGTTGGTTATAATTCTGCTTCTACCGATGGAATTCTATTTTACATTCTGCTGATCTTTTTAACTTCTCGATAAGAATTCATTCTAGTTACCGTTGTTTCGCATTTCTATAAATTACTGATAGTTGGTTATAATTCTGCTTCTACCGATAGAATTCTATTTTTCACTTATGGTAGTGTGTATGTTTATATTATGCTACTTTTTCGCTATGTACGAAATAACAAAATTCTGAATTCTGCTGGTTAGGCATTCTGCAGGCCCTCTAATATTAACGAAAACATTACTATTCATACTAATGGTGAATGTTTCCGTTAACCGTTCATATCATTTAAGAACATTGACATTAATATTAATGATCAATGAAAACATTAATTTTATATTAATGTTAATGCTTCTCATTAATCATTAATATTAATGAATTAAGTTTTTCTTAGAAAACATTAAGCATTAAGATTAATGGTTAATGAGAAGCATTAACATTAATATAAAATTAATGTTAATGGCCCACCCCTATTCCCAGGTACCTCTATCAAAAGAGGACCGTGCGAAAACTGTATTTTCTACTCGCGACAATCATTATCAATTTACAGTTCTTCCACAAGGAATCACCAATGGACCCGCCACATTTCAACGCTTGATCAATCATATATTAGGACCCGCAGGGTGGAAATACGTATTAGCCTATATCGATGATGTTATTATTTATTCGAAAACATTTGACGAACATTTATCACATCTTAATGAAATTTGTGGAATATTAAAAAAATGCTCGATTTCGTCTTAACCCAGAAAAATGTGAAATTGCTCGAACACAAACAGATTATCTTGGACGTCAAATTAGTAATGGCGAAATTCGTCCAAGTTCGTACAATATTAGTGGTCTATTAAATACAAAAGTACCACAAACTCCAGACGAAGCATGCAAATTCGTGAAAGCAGCTGAATATTATAGGAAATTTATGCCGAATTTCTCTCAAATCGCCGAGCCACTTCGAAAATTCGTCACAACTACAAGAACTCAACAAAAGAAAGGACAAAAACAATGATTATATTAACACAGGATGAAATTAACGCATTCGGCCAACTCAAACATCATCTGACAACTGATTTAGTATTACGATTACCAAACATTAGATTCCATTTCAAAGTTCAAACAGATGCGTCGGATGAGGAAATCGGTGCTGTTCTATTACAAATCTATCCTGATGGCGATAGACAAATTGCTTATTTATAGAAGAAATTTACTCAAGCACAACGGAAATGGTCCCCTATGGAACAAGAATGTTATGCATTTATCTGTGCATTAGACAAACGGCATAATTATTTAAGTGGAATTAAATTTACATGGGAAACTGATCATAAAGCATTAACACAATTAAACAAAAAAGCTCAAATTAATAAACGATGCGAACGCTGGAGATTAAAAATTTTAGAATATGATTTTAAGGTCAAATATATTCCTGGTTTAACCAATTCAATGCCTGATTATTTATCACGTTCTCCAGTCGATGATGCTTAAGAAGACCCTGACGAAATCTCAATTCTTATTTCCAAAGCGACACCAACAGATTTCGATAATATTCCCAATCATTTACATGTTGTTACAGCTGTTGAAATTGAAACTCGTGCTATGAAATTACGAAACGCAAAATTACCTAATACCAATAGCACGGAACAGTTAAAATTTGATTCTCTAGATACTTCTCTCGAAGAGAATCGAATTATTCCATTTACAAATGAACAATTAAAAGAAGCTCAACAACAGGATGATTATGCAAATACAATTTTGAAGAATATAAAGAAACGAAAAAACTATCTAATCA
>CAJNYU010002539.1:0-17087 GCA_905331475.1 Rotaria socialis | reverse complement strand
GACTTTTTGACTATATTGCAGTTTTTAATCGACTATTTGTTATTGCTAGTGGTATGCATGAACCACTTGTTAATACTGAATGGCCATGGTAACGTTGAAACTTTTAGTTTTCATTTGATGTAGTTTTTGTTTTTAGGGCTATGAATTTTGGATCTATTGGTGTTCTACTTGCTCAAGAGCTGTTCGCTAGTATAGATGGTCCTGATGGTGAGTATTTACAACTGTCATTAATAGTTATATATATATGTATTTCAATGAATTCAGGTCGAACATATTTACCTAATGGTACACGAACTGATTGGTGGGAACCTCCAACTAAAGTCGGATACAACAATAGTCGCAATTGTATAACTGACTATTATGTGAATGAATTAAAAACATTGAGATACCAAGTCAATGATGTTCTGGTAGAAGTTCAACTAGCTGGTGAACCTTTTTCACCGACGACTCTTCGACATATTGGTGCACTACGCATAGCATATGGTGCTCTAAAGAATAACGATGATATGAAATCATTGAAAATGCCTGGAACGAATTTAACCAGTGAACAAACTTTTTTTCTTGCTTATGCTCAAACACAATGTTATCAACGACAAGCAATTGTACAGTTTCTAAGAACAGAGTCGGGCTCGTATGATGAAGGAACAGCATTAAATGCTGCTCTCATTCATATGCCTGAATTTGCTAAAACATTCGAATGTGAAGCAAGAAAAGATCAATGTTTTGATTAGTCTACTCATTTTTTTTTCTTATGAAACAGATAAATTATTTTGTGCTAATAAATGAAATATGACAGCGATCAATTTTACTTCAAAGAATAATATCTTTACATACAGATTCGGAGATCGATTTCACACGAAACTAAATTGACAAAAACTATTTCTGAAAAATGTTTTGTTATCAAAACAATAGTTGATTTTGATTCTTTCAAATATTCGAATACCTAGATCGTCTAAGCTTTATTGTGAGATTTGAATTTGAACAAAAGTACTTTGATGAGATGATATTGATATCTGTGATCAAATAGTCGTTATTTTCAAGGAATATTAATCATATATTATAATCTGTATAGATATATATATATATTTAAGATAATCGCTGTTATGTTTTATTGTGAAGGAGCTACAAATCGTTTCTTCTTTTTGCTACAAATCTCAACATTGTGCCCGCATTACCAATTGTAATCTTTTATTTTTCTCGTTTATCTTGACTTCATCGAACAGGCATTTGCGCTACATAAAATATTTTATCAAATGTAAAACGATAAGAAACTTATGTGTTGTAAAACAAATGGAATAATTTTAGTCATTATGTAGAAAAAAGTATCGTATATTCCAAAACAATGCTTTGCTATTGTTTAATATACTTTTACGAACAAAATACACCGCCAGAACGTATTTTTTTTATCGGAGTTCAAATTTTTCGATAGACTAGCACAATTCAACTAAAATTTCATAAGAAAAACAAAACGACTAACTACACAAGATAATGTAAGTATATATATATATATGTCGTCTAATGCTTGTTTTTTCTGTGGACGATTTTAAACAAAAAACTATCTAAGACAAAACAGAGAAAATAAGAAATTGAAAACGAATAGATGTTAAATCTAGGTGATGGAAATATCTTAGTTTTAATAAGTTCGATTAGCTTCAAACAATGATTGATCACCAGCTTTGCCACCAGCACCACCTCCGTATTCACCTTTAGCAGCAGCACCATTAGCCTAAAGAAATGAACAGAAAAAATCTCCGTAGAAAAAAACAATTGTTGAGCTTTTACTTGAGCACGTTTAATAAGTTGCTCTTGCGCACTAGATACATTTTCTGATTTACCAGCCCATGTACTTAGAACGCTAGCTTGAAGTGCTCGTCCATAACTGAATGTTAATGCCCATGGTTTCTTGCCTTGATATTGATTAATAGCATTCAGATTAATTGAAGCATCTTCTTCTGATTGACCACCGGAAAGAAAGCAAATGCCCGGGACAGCAACGGGTACAGTTCTTTGTAGCGCCGTCACGGTTGCTTGAGCAATATCTTTAGCTGTATATTTCTTTTTACAATCAAATCCTAAATTGAATATTGAAAAGAAAATTTTGTTGGTTTTTCCTATACAATCAATAAAGCAATTTCACTTACCAGCAGTGACCATATTTGGTTTAAGTAGTGTACCTTCCAAGAAAATATGATGTTCACTGAGTGCCTTATATGTTGCTGCTAGTACTTTTTCTGTTACACGTTGGCATGTTTCTAGATCATGATCACCTTCTGGTAGTACCTAAATAGATAAATGAGTTATTTAAAATTTATTCAAATCCTCTTTCTTACTTCTGGTTCAACAATGGGTACAAGACCATTCTAAATAAACGAAATATTATTCAATGAAGTTTTTTTTTTTCGTATTATACTTGTTGACAAATTGATGCATAGCGTGCTAAAACATTGGCTGTTTCACGAATTCCTAATTCCGATGGTAAACCATCACCAATTTTTAATGCGCATCCTAAACATATCTCGTGTTTGAAAACAAAAACGATCGAAGATCATTTTAAATACATACGCCATTTAGCAAAACGAGCGCCATCTTTATAATATTGCGCACATCGCTCACCGAGACCATCAATACCTTGTGTTGTATTTTCACCGTTTGTGCCCGCTAATAGTACAAGACCTTTATCCACTTTAATGCCAGGAATAATGCCTTTTTCTTGTAATATTTGTCGGAATGGTTTTCCATTATCATCATTTTGATACAATGTTTCATGAAAGAGAATTACACCGGATATATGTTGAGCAAGATCTTTTGAACCAGTGAAAAGTGTTTGACGATAGACACGACGATTTTCTTCATTATTTTCAAGACCAATAGATTGAAGACGTTTAGTCATTGAACCTAAATAAGAATATTGTTTTTAAAAGAAAAAGTTGCCAACAGTTCTCTACCAGTCGATTCATCAGCTGCTAATAAACCTTTGCCTTTAGCCATCAGAAGATTGGCAGTTTGAACCAATTCTTTTTCTTTATCGGCAGATAAATATTGAGCCATACTAGAATAGGTTTATTAATATGAAACATGAATCTATTCATAATTTCTTACATCGATAAATAAGACTGATGTTCAACTGTAGTTTATCTATAATAAAAATAATAATAATAGAAAAAGCAAAGTCAACCTTTTCTGTTTTCATGTGAAGAAAATGAAAATGAAAATGGACGCATGAAGTTAAAGTAGGTGCCTCGTTCGTCTATATATTTTTCTTTTCGTTTGCCCTATGCGGACTATAGAAGGAAGAAGGGGAAGAAGAACGAAATGACGATGACAATATTGATGATAAAACGAACGAAAAAAGAGAGAGAAAAATGAAACTTGCTTTCTTTTTTTTTCGGTATATCATTAGCAATAATGATACCAAGCACAAAAAATACTGAACAATTTTCCATTATATTTTCAAAAAGTAAATTTTTCTGGATGTTTCTACGTGACATACATATGTTTAGTCTCACTCTACGCTGCACATGTGTGTGAGGAGGTGTGTGTATCGAATTCAAGAGCCAAATATAGTAGCTGACTGGGGATAGCATAAAAGAACAAAAGAAAACGTCTCGGTTTGTTTTTCATTTCATTGTCTATAGAAGAAAAAAATGTATCATCAAGCCATTACTATATACAAAAAGATTATATGAAAGATAAGCTATTGAAAAAACAAAATGATGTACTTTTGCTTTGATATATCATTGGTTTTGTTGCACCTAACGTATATTTTATTTCTTATACATTGGCTAATTGATGAAAATAACAGACTTCATTTCATTCGCACAAGTATCGATACCTAATATTCGTTCGATCAGTAACTTCTGAAAAATAGCAGTACCCTAGGCAATCGTTGTATTTATGCAAAAGTTGTGGTCGATTATTGCCTAGTTTTATATGTAATATTCATTCATGCTGAAGTTTCAAGTGAATAAAAAAGAATATGGTTATTGACATAAACCTACTTTTTCGCTGAAAAAGAACGATAAACATAGCTTCACTCGTCTTTTTTTGTAATTGAAATAGTGAAAAATTTATTTTTTCTGGGCATATGTTCCATTCATTTAAAATAAAATACATTACAGACAATTCATGTTTCCTATGAGAATGATTCTATTCTCAGACCATTTTTTAAAATATGATTAACAATATAAAAGAAAGTACAGCTTTCCAAATAATTTTAAAAAAAATCAGTGACATCTATTGTTTTAAACCAATACTGATCTATAACAACCAAGGTCACTTTGAATATCATATTCATTAGTTATATCAAAAATGTTTTTTTTCCTATCTACTAATCAATGCAATTAATTTGACTCTACTACCATACGTTGTTTGTGTTAACATATAAGGTTTTATGAGGCATATTTTATCAGTACTAGCAACACATACAGTCATGACATAATATTGGATAGTTTACGAGTGTAATTTGTTACATTGATTAATATATTGTTGACACTTCAGTAAATCTTTATGTTTTAGATATCTATTTAAAAACGTCTTTATCTCACCTAGTCAAATTATTATAAAATATAAATTCAGCTCAACAATAAATATTATTAACATGGTATGTTTTTATTCAATCATGAGTTTGACATAGTTCTCATCAGCACGTTAAATCTCCATAGAAACTGCCTGTTACTATCCTCTATTACTTAAAATATGAAACAGGATGTAGCTGCTTGCAAAAAGGGTTTTTTCTACTCCTTCTATTTTAAGAGATATATCTTCAGTATGCTTTTTACTTAATTTTAAAGCAACACAGTAAACAACTAGTTTACATATTACCTTAAGACGTCAGATAGGCGGCTTTGTATTCTATGTACTTTACAATCATACGTTATGCGTCGTTTGATTAAAACGTCCTCGTCAACTTCTAGAAATCATTATGTACATTTTCTCATGCGAGTCGTTATGAAATATTCTCATATCTTTATTATTATTTTAATCAATCAGTTTCAATAGATTCATCATTATAAAAAAAATAAGATTTATTTTATCCTATATTTACAGGTGAACAGTGCCAATAATGAAAAAATTGATTCTCTTACGCGTGATCTCACATTGATGCAAGAACGTTATCAAAAACTACTTGATGCACATGGACATTTACAAATGCAAAATAGTTTATTAGAAGAACGAATTCTATCGATTGCTGAAATATTTTCCGATGAAAAATTTCAATTAGAACAAGAATTAATTGATGCTAAACAAGAAATTTCGAATTTTAAAGATACAATTAATGAATTAACAATTGAAAAACAACGATATAAAGATGATTGTAATCTAGCTGTTAGTCTTTTACATCAAAATCCACATGAATTCAGTTCTACAACATCAGAAGATATCCAGAAACAATTGAACGTTAAAAGCGAATTAGTAAGTACATTGAAAACTTACAAAAACAATGCAACCGATGATGTGGATAAGTTTCAGCAAGATCAAATGTTTTAGTTAATTCTAAGATTCAAATGAGGTTAGTTTATTGGCGTGCCAAAATGTTAAAGTTTTAGATAGGGAACTGCTGAACAACCATTTTTGGTACCGGTTCTGCTATTAGTTTAATTTTTGCTTTGATCACTGCCAGTCCTGATTTTGCTTCTAAGAAAATATTTATTTTTGACTGATAACTAGTTCTTTGAATATTTGTAAAACTACCAGTGATAACTTGAGATATGAATAAGATGAATGTATCAGAAATAGGAAAATGTGTCTTCCTTTCAATTTTTCTTTTGCTAAATATTTTTATACTTACAACGCTTTCTCAAAATTCACGGTTCTTCGACTAATATCCCTTTTAAATTAAGATCTGTACTGTAATAAGAATTATAAATAAAAGAGTCGGCTTTTTGATTTCTATTCAGAATAAAGTTTAATAAAAACGAAAATTTCTTGCTCGGTACAGCTGTTGAAAATGAACTTTTTTTTTGCATAGTTTGTATGCAGTCAGAGTACGTAACAATCTGAGTGGAAACTATTCTATGAGACGAAGTTTCAATGAAATTTCATTTTTCCTGAGGAAGATCAGAATTTCATAGTTTTAATATAATGCATCTCAAATGCCATTCTTTAATTTTCCACATATAAAAATCCTATCGAAAAAAATGAATCATTTTTTTCTACAATTCACTTGTTCTATAATAGCGTTCAATCTATTTTAGATACCTACAAGTCAACATTTGCAATCACCTCATAGTATAGTAATACCTACTTTTCCGCCGAGTTTCGCTACGACACTTCAATGGCTGAATGCAACGAACTGTGCATTGTCAGCTGATAATCACAGTGCAACAATAGCAGCTATGGATAATCTTCAGCTCGCTGAAACACTATTTAAATCAAATAATGTTCATCGCTATCCGTCTACTCAGTTTACTTGTGCCAAATGCCATCGAACCGTTAAATGTTGTGATATAAGCGTTCAAACATCTTTTGCTGATGACAGTTCAACATCTCGAATAGATGCTGTATCACATGCTTCACCCAATAGCGAACATTATATTGATAGTGGATGGGTCCCATTTGAACCTCATTGTTTACATATGAAAGTAAAAAAATACCAAATAGGAAATATTAGAAAAACACATCAAGATATAGGATTACGGGCTAATTCAATTCCGCAAATGCATCATGTTTGAGATATTGCCGTTTGCTTTTATTTTTTCTTTAATATACAATTACGCATTTCAAGTGATAAACTCTTATTTTGTTATTAGGTTTTTTCCTTTTGAATAATTTCGTCAATAAAGTTGACAGAGATCTGAAACATCTTTTTTTGTTTAAAAAATTCATTTTCTACTAGTCACAACAGCTTTTTTAACCTGTTTTTATTTCTAAATACTACCAAAAAAAGAGAAAAAAATCATTCATATAATTTGATGGTCTCTTTAGCTTGTTGAATAACTGAATCAATCATATCTTTGTATTGTTTAATTTCAATCGCGTCGATGATCGCATCATTTAAAAAGAAAAGACATCGTATAAACGTAGAAATATACATCACAGCTTGTTTATGGTTATATTTACAGGTCAAATATTCCCATGTTAATTCAGCATAGATATTTTGAATATGTAGGATTGTCTTGATGTCAAGCAATTCAACCGGAGCGAGATTATTGTAATATGTATAGTTAAATGTGGAGAACACCAGTATTGCAAGTGCTAATTTTAAAAAGGTACTGTCAAAATCGAGTTGATTAAGTATACGAACAGTGCTAGCTAATGTATTGAATCGATAGAAATTCTCAGCAGATTTGTAGAAGATTAAATTATTTAGTAAATCATTATTATGTAGTATGATAAAACATGCACCAAGACTTCCGATATATTTCATGCTGTTATGAACTAAAATCGAACGATCATGTGAACATACGGAAATAAAATGGGTATTGTTTTCGTAAAATAGTTGAGATCGACATATGAGCGATAGAATAAGTTGACTGACTGGTGTTCTTTTGTAGCGTGTTTTCGGAGGTAAACTGTTTTGTTCTCGCATAAAATCTTGAACTAATGAAAATCCACTAAGCTCATCATAACATTGAGTCAAATTTGACAATAGGTTCCAATCATTGATGCTGAGTGTTGGTTGAGCGGATTGTACTCGATTCGAAGTTAGCACCTAAATTCAAGAGTAGAGTATTGAGTCAAATTTCTCTTTTCTATAGGCAATCATTTAAATAATACAGTTGATTACGAAATCAAATCATTAGATTTACTTGCTTATCGAGTAAGAAATAGTTAACAATAAGCTCTTATCGGTACATTCATTAGCTTATCTATTTAGTATTTTCTGAATTTCAGTTCACTTCATAGATTCTTGATACATTTCTAAGGTGTGAAGTTTTTTTTCTTAAAGAATTCTAATGAATGATTCGCATTCGTCTTCTAAATAAAAAGATCTCATAAGAAAACAATTTTGATCATATAAAAAAATATTCTATCTAGAATCGTCTCGAAGAAATTGTATTTTCCATTCAGATACATGATTGAAACGTTATCTTTGGAAAAAAAATCTCTAAGGGTCTGATGGGTTTTGTTCTGTACTTTTTCGATAGAGTGAGAATATCGTTTTATTGTTTCTGAATCTAATTAATCTTCATGTCGTGCTTCCATTTTCGCTATTTGGTTCTCTTTTACATATTGGCTTAAACCAAGTATTTTACATTCGATTTTAAAATATTACGAAGACGCATGATTCAATATCTTTGTAAACAGGTGTAACCAAAATTGATGAAATCAACTAGATAAAATATCTCACGTTTTGTTTTCGATTTGTGTCGTCTAACGTTGTTAAAATAGCCAATATTTCAGTCTCTTTTATTTTTCGTTTTGTTTTGTTCTTTCTTATTCTCGACGAACGAAGCATCTGAATTTGCATTCCACTTTTAAAACATTTAGCAAGTCGACAAGATGAACAAATATGACGGTTAAGACTATTAATTTCACAATGACCATTAAAATGACATTTGGAATGCTCCTAAGAATGAATTGACATAGAAAAACAAAAACATGTCCTGTGTCTCTTGTCTAACCTGTTTTGATTCTGCATTACGTTTAAAGAACATTTTACATGAAAAACATACGATGACACTAACGTAAGAATAAAAAGCCGGAGCTCCACAGACTTTACACTCCAGTGGGATTTTTGTTCGTTTTTTTCCAACAATCATCGAGGGATTTGTATGATTGCGATTGTCAAGCAGATTGTTGTCCATGGAGCAAAACTATTTGTCGTCGTCAGAAAACATACAATCAAATGAATTTGAGACAAATTAGATTTACATTTTGTATCTTCAATTCATATCTAGAGTGAAAATGAGATTTCAAAGAATAATGAAGAACAAAAAATGTTTTTCTCTTTGTAAATACAGCGAAGAAGAAAGAGTATACATGCAACGAGTCAACGCACGTTACCCTTACACTGAAAGAACATGTATATTCTACGCAGAAAAAAAAATGCAAATGTAAACGCGTTACTTTTTTCGTTACTTTTTTCTATTTATAAACAAAAATGATTAAAAGTATGAATTTGTTTGAGTACGAGGCAAGTAATAATGATAATGATTTTTTGATGGAATAAATCAGCAGTTTTTAACATTTAGTTTTTACGAAATCTCGAAATTTTGACCTTGTTATAATTCGAAACTGATGTTCAAAATGTAGTTCAAAATGAATTATATGTAACGGTCATCATCAGCAAGTTTACACCATTTGAGACTTTAATTCTAAATTCATAGTAATTGATGGTAATGATGGTATTACTATGACAACATAAACAATTCCATAACCTAATCTAATAATTAGTACGTAGATGTAACATATATATATAACGAATATCAAGTACAAGATGCCAAGTGTCAATATTTAGTATTGATATTAAAAACGAATATACAGTAACAAATAACTAGCTAATATAAAGCATAAATGTATGTAATGCATTATTATTATTTGTAAGCTCAAGTCTTTAATACTACAATTACTATGAACTTAGAATTAAAGTCTCAACTCAGGTCGAACATTCCGGTCATCGGATCCCGTAGGATAATCCAGGGAATATGTGGGAAAGTCACCATATACTGCAGGAAAACACGGGAAATCGCTGGAACATGGAAGCAGTATTCCGGTCAAAAATACGGACGGACTTTTCCGGCGAATTCCTGCCAAGTTCCGGTGCTTTCCGGCAGGAATTGATCGGAAATCACCGGAAAAAATCCGAAAAATTTCCAACCTGAAAACTGCTTCCACAAAATCAACGGATTTACCCGGAACCGGCCGTTTCCAGGTCGGGCTGTTCGACCTGGGAAATGATGTAAACTTGCTAATGATGACCGTTACATATAATTCATTTTGAACTACATTTTGAACATCAGTTTAGAATTATAACAAGGTCAAAAATTTCGAGATTTCGTAAAAACTAAATGTTAAAAAATACCGATTTAATAGTTCAAGCATATCACCACACATGGTTCAATTTCGAGAATTCCAGTCTCGTTGGCTTGAACGCCACCACAGCGAAGCAGTGAACCAAGCATCATAGTCAATTTCTACGTCACGACCAGCATCTGTGACAATCATCAACGACGACGAAGTGGCTTCAGCAATATCAGAAATGAATTACGTCACAATGAAAGCAAGCGACATAATGGAAGCTGCCAATGCGACATTATCTGACAACCATTTTTGTTTTTTGTACCATAATGTATATAGTAGTTACATGCATGTAGAAAATTTGAACATGTGTAAATAAAATTACTTATTCGTTATGAAATTAATAGCATTATTTAGTCACAAATTAACACATTGAAGTTATATATGTTATAATCTGTCGCATATGTGTGTGACGATTAGGAGTGCTACATTAATTTCACTTTGTATTACTATTACTCGGTAATTAGTAATAGTAAGGGTGTGGATGATGGTGAAAACGACGATTCTCTCTCCATCCACTCACAGTCACAGCCAAATCGCATACCCGACATCAACAACGTTCGTATAGCATTAATTCTATTACTACTAATGCTTTACCTGACCAGATAAGCAACATAAACAGTATTGTGATAAATTAGTCTATAAAAGATAAAATAAGACCATAAATAAAACAAGTATAAAGCAGTCAGTGTAGAGAAGAGTATTTAAGAGTGTCTGTAAAAAAAGTATACGAATATGTAAGTAGGAATCAATTTTCCTTTCTATTAGTTTAAAATTTTCCTTAACTGGATTCATTATTTGAAATGATAATGGAGTTCTATCGACAAACGGCTTGTAGAAGAATCTCATAAGCTTCAGAAAGCGGTAAACCACACATCATGGTCTTGATGTAACATCTTTTTGTGAGCCTAGTCCTTATTGTGTATGTTTACATATCATTTTCGAATAAAAACTACAGATAGCTCTTTCTTTTGGTATTGAAATTTCAGTCTGTTTGTATCTGTTCAATTCAGATGAAAATACTTTTTGTGATTGTATCGAATTGGCTAGTCACTTTTAAAACTACACAGAATAACTTTTTGTGTTCTTTTTGGTGAAAAATAATAATTGCTCTTAAATACCGCAAATCACTTACAGCGTTTTGAATAATGTTCTTTTTTTATCACAGATTAGAATTATCTTCTTTATACTACCACATATAATATTTCTCTCTACGAAAACGCAATATTATCAGATGCACGGCTGGATAGATAACAAAACTATTATGAAAGCAAACTTTGAAAACGTTACGGTTTCGATAAAAAAAACAACACCAAAAGTATGACCATACCTAGGTCGATCGTCCCGGTCACCGAATATTGTAGGAACCGGTCGGAAAGATGCAGAAAAATCACCGTATTCCGGAGGAAAACACGGGAAGTTGGTGGGACGTGGAAGCAGTATTCCGGTCGGAAAATTTTCGGAGTTTTTGCGGATGATTTACTGTCGGTTTCTGCTGGAAAGCACTGGAAGTTGACCGGAATCCACCGGAAAAAAATCCGGGAATTAACGATCGGAATACTGCTTTCACATTCCACCGATTTCTCGTGTTTTCCGGTCGTTTCCCGCCATACCACCACGACCTGGGTATTCCATCGCACAGTGTGAAAAATCAAATTAACTTGGCATGATATTTTCATTATTAGAGTAGAGTCGTTGAGTGATCTATCGCATACTAATTACAAAATACATGGCTTTTAGAGAGTATTGAGAATATTTGTGAAAGCTACTTTTCTTGTTTTTTTCAGCTGAAGTGTAGAATTAAGAAAAGTCAAAAATGTCCAAGGCACATTTGAAAATAATAAATGTACGAAACAGACTTGACTATGACTTGAAAAATGTCTCAGTGAAATATGCCGCTGGTAATAAAATACAAGCTCAAGGAGGATTGGCAACTGAATATTGGTTTGATTGGAAAACGGTAAATATTCACACCGAAGAAAATATTAAATTCACAAATCTAATAGCTATCGGCGACGTAAATTCCAAATCGGAAAAAAGTGCAAATGATCTAGAATGTAGTACATATTACCGTGGTTATTGGCAAGTATACTTTACCATGAATGGAGTAGCATATCAGCTAAACAAAAATAATGCGCAGGCTAATGTTTGGGATGTTGACGATGGTGGAGAATTAGAAATAACCATACTCAAAGAAGGAACTGATATTCGTGTTGATTTTAAATTAGCATCAGGCAATGCTTACTTCTATGGCGAACCTATTATAAAATAACGAAATTTTGATTAAAGAACAATCATACATAAATATAATGCTTTTAGCGCAATCCTTGCGGGATAAAAATTTGAAACATGATACATCTATTTGGATTAATCCTACATACATACTATTTCTTTTATTTTTTTATGCTGGCATATCTTACTTTATAATTTCTTAGGAATATAGAACACAAGCAAAGGACTCTCCCAGTGGCTCTGGGTGGGCGTGGGTATGTGGTGTGGATGTGTCTATTGATGTGCGTTATCTATTGAGCATTGTATCCACACCCGTATCTTAGTAACGCCTGGCTGAATGTGTCCTTCAGAAAAACTGAAGACTAGTCTTTTCCCAAGAGTTGCTGGCGGCAAAACACAAATATAAAATGAAATTTGTAAAGCGTTTTCAAATATTTGAGTCTTGTTAAACCTAACGGCAACGCCGCCTTTGCATCGGATAAACTATAAATTATGTGTTAGTTCAATTTTTCATATCTCATCACAAAACAAGGAACTGCACGTTAATTGTGAGATAGTGTAAGCTCTAATATGTATAGAATGTAAAAGACAAGCAGTGTCACTGATGTTATGTGACATGACGAAGAGAAAGTGTTCATCGTGAGCCTCGAACACACAACTTTCGCTATCAAGACAGATGTCCTAACTAGTTAGAGTAGAAGAATATCTTAATCTTCGTTTGCCCTCAGTATGTTTCATATTTGACGCTAATAGACAGTTAAACAAAAATACTCAAAATTCAGATTACACTGAAAATCACCACTTTTCACGGAAATACTGTGAGAAGTATATTATTCATTTCAAAATATAAGAATAATCATATTCTGAATAAATTTTGATAGAAATAAGATAGAGGTCTGCAGTTTTACTTATTCGAAAGAGCTATGTTAGAGGCATAACATTAAGTTAAACTCGATCGGTCAAGTTTCGACTGATCGGATCGTTTTTTGTCGAAAAACTTTCAAATTCTCCTTCTAAAGCCAAGTTTCACCTTAATTCGAGTTCAAAAGTATTTATTAGATGGAGGAAGCCGCTTTATGCCGAGCAGTGCACACTCGATCTCGATAAGTTATATTATTCAAGAGCTATTAGGACTTCCCCGAGACCATCCACATCGGCCACTCTGTAAAAAAAGGTGTCATACTGAATCTATTCTCGGTACCATTTTCAGAACCTTTTTAAAGTTGTACCCAAAAATTCTTGAAATTAAAATGGTTTTAGAAAGAAATGCGGAACCTTAAATGATTCTAGACCTTCGCTTGAACCATAAATGCTTCAGTACGGCACCTTCTTTTTTTTAGAGAGCAGACAACCATTGATTATTGTAGAATGTATCTTTACTCGGGTAATCGGTAACACGCTGTTAGGTTTTCTGTATATCATAACTTTATTTTAAATAAGTAAACCTTAAATTTTACAAACAATAGATTAATTGGAAGAACAGCTAACGAAATTTATGAGCAAGAAAAATAATGAGTTTAGAAAAAAAATAACAAAGAATCGGAACAAAAAATACAGTTCTCAATCAACTAGAAGAAAAAACACAACCAATCGCAACTAGGAAAAGTTTTACAAGCCATCTCTATTGATATTTTATATCGATATCGAAAAAGAAAGGATGGAGAATCGCCATCTATTATAGATGGACGATCGTAACACACAATCTAGTAGTGATGTTTTTTTATTCATTTCTGAAATGTTCTGAATTCATTGAATTATTGTTTTTTTGATTCAGCTCATCAGGCCTCTAGTGGCAGAAAGTATGATTTTTAAATATTCAGCTAACAGCCTTATATCACTTGGGAAATGAATAAAAAAAAGCTGTTAGCGCAATCCCTGTAGGATTAAAATGTGCAACACGATGAAACTTCTTTTCTGGAATTCGACTATCACGGTCGCTGATGGTCTGTGGAGCTTCTCCGTTACAGTCTTTATTATGATGTATGGAGTCTCTAGAAACCATCACAGGCCGTTACAGAGAAATTTAATAATTAATTAATTAGCCAATTAACTGGCTAATTAATTTCTCTGTAACGGTCTGTGGGGATGGGAGGGGCGGGGAATGGATACAAATTTCTACTCTATATACTTCAACACTCCTTTCAGATCGTGTTTCACAAAAATAAGTGGTATAATAATCATTAAAACACAATATGAAGATATGGAATCTCTTTAATCCTATGCCATAGGGAAAGGAAAATACAATGAGATAGAAAATGACAATCTAAAAAAAGGCCCACATTATTCATCGATAATAGTCGTAAAATAGTGGCTGTCAACACACATATATATATATATACATATACCAGGTCAAGATAAACCGCCCGCTTTTCTGTCATCTTATTCTCATAATATCGTTTACTCTCTAATTTCTTTCAGATGTAAATTGATTCTTGCTATGAAATTTCAACTGCGAACAGCGAGAAACTGCTGAATAAATAAAAAAATCTGTTTCATATATTCCTATTTAGGTGAAATAGAAATTCACGACTTTGTCTGGGTGATTTCAATTTTTTGTTGATGTCAAGGTTTGTCAAATTAACATAATTTTATCGACTATTGCACTATTTCTAGCGTCGGCGATAATTTTACAGACAGAATTACTGAACTCCTATTAATTTGACATAACTTGGAATAACGAAAAACTGAAGTTAGATTTCATTTACATAGAAGTACATCAAACAGACTACCATTGTCTCAACTTCTGTTCTCTGTTCATGGGTGACGTTTTGAGAATATTTTACAAAAAAAGCCAATATATATTAGGTAGTACAATGTTGACGAAAAATTGAAACAATAGGGTGTAGCACGTATTTTTATCAGAGGTATAATTTTTTTATATATTTGTATCGTTGAATTCTTCTTTGCTTATTAGAGAAAAAATAATGCATCCAATCATTAAAATATCGTTTGTTGCACTTATATTTCTGAACAACATTCCAAGAGACGCTGGTTTTCCTAGCCTTCATAAATTACGCGATGGTAAAACTTATAATGATATAGTTACTTCAAAACGACAGATCAACGATGAAGACCATGAGAAAGCCTACAATGAGTTTCTAGAACTGCTGAGTCATTTAAAGAAAGATGATCGGCAAACTGTCTACACTATCATTCAAATAACTGCTTTAGTTGAAGCTCGATCATGCATAAAAGACGAAGAAACACGAAATAATTTCGGCGGTAATATCTACAATACTTACGCTGAACTTTATCCGAAATTCAAAGATGAATATCTTCAATTACTCGATAGAATAGATAAAGCTGATCAAGTGATATTGAAGAGGATGGTGGACAGAACAAAAGCAGCAGCATTGGAAACGTGTAAAATATTATTTGATGATGAATAAAGAAGGTGTCTTAACACAGCTTATACCTTTGTGACCGAATTTTACGTAGTTAGACAAAATCTGATTTATGAATTGTCTAATAGAATAAAAACAGCGAATATTACAATCGCATAAGATAAAGTGATTGTACGTGTTTTACCGATGAAGATTCATAAGGGTTCGGTCAACATACAGTGCAGTGGATTACCCAAAGATTCAATGTATAGAATATATGAGTCAGAATAGTGAAAGTACCAGATAATCGGTGTGAAAGATGACGGCAGATAGAATATATCAATTGAGCCCAAGCATAAGAAGCAAGCGTCTTTTTGTATTTGGAGAAATGCCCATTGTAATTTCACTTTGACACAATTGTTTGTTTATTTTCGAATTAGATAGTAACTGTATTTTTTGTCATCGATCTGAAACTCATACACACTCTTTGGTTGCTATTTCTGTGACGAATTAGGAAAATTATAAACACGCTTGCATCATCGTCGTCTTGATTTGATGCATATTTCAGAGATGTGCCCCGCGTCCAAAAATGAGGTGTAGCGGCGCGGCCACTTCAAGCTACTCGGAGTGTAGTTGTTTCTCCATCTTATGTGGAACTCAAGTATATTTTTTAAAATAATAGTGATTGTATTCGAGAGAACGAAAATTCAGGATTTCATGTAGACTTTGCCGGAATCGAAAAAGATTTGGTTTTGTTTAAGAATTGAAGATCATTATGAAACATCTTCTGCTTTAAGCATAACGGAAATTTTAATTCGCACGTCAGTTATATAGCCAAGATATTAGCGAATTATGGAGCCGTATCTATCATGCAACATTAGTCATCAATATACTGCTCTTATTGTTGGAACTTATCTGAAACTGAATATAAAACAAGAGCTTATATCAATAATATTCAAATCGATATGACATTCCAAAAGCAAGCAAGGAACATACAACCAGAACCAGAGCACGTTTAATCGAAGCTAAACTGACTAAAACTCAGATCCTTACATATTTCCTTTTTTCATTTATCGATAATAAATTAATACCTATCTATTTGTAACAAAAGTCCAGTACTCTAACAGTCGTTCATAACCAAAAGAATGCAGAAAGAAAGAGCTATTATATAAGTATCACAATACTTTCGTCAGAATGAACTCACAAAAATCGATCTCTACATTCACAATATGATTTTCTCGATATAAATAATAACTAAGCTTGGTCTTATAATTTCATGGAGTTGAACACAGATACAAAACCATCTGAAGTATCCTTTCCCTAGTGAAACATCTTGTAAGTAAGATCTTGGCCAAGATCTTGGGTGCAGATAAGTGAACAGATCTTGAAAATTTAGGTACAAGATAACTGTATTATCTTGTACCCAAGATCTTATTACAGATCTTAAGTAAGAATTCATAACATCTTGAATGATGCATTCTGAAAGTGTGTTTGGTATTTTTTCAATATATTTTAATATTAACTATTCCTGTCCCGAATAGCTCAAGCAAGTCAGATGCTGAGATCTGGCCG
>CAJNYU010002529.1:0-66144 GCA_905331475.1 Rotaria socialis | reverse complement strand
ATCTAGAGTGTAGGCATCAAAGAAACAAAAGTTCAGACTAGGGACTGTGAGAGTCTGGGGACCAAAAACTATCCCCGTTTCGGCTTCTGGTTCGTAGTAGAATCTTCGTTGAGTTTTATAAGTTATTTACGGAGGGAAATAATTTTTTTCGTTAACAATTTGCTTGCCGGCGTGCATCTCCATCGACAAACATCCTCAATTTTCTATATCTAATTTATAAAATAGAGACTGAGTTAACACACATTGAGATCGACACACACTGACGTAGATTAAGCAAGTCTTTATTAGCTTTGAAGAATGGTGTTTACCATTTTAAACTATAATCGTCATAAAACGCCGCGTTTTTAACAAATGAGGTCAGCAAAATACAAGTAAGGCTGCTGATATTTACGATGTTTTTATGGATAGATCGATTTTCATACTCGTCTCATGAGCAAGGTTCTGAAACGGATACTGAAACTAGTTGATATCAAGATCATGACTGAGACTACCGAGACCGAGACTCTCGGTTTTGTCTCGGTCTCGGTACATCCCTACTCACAGCACTTAAAACGAGTCGCTTAGATAAGATTATACGGTTCCAAGGTCATTTTACCTTGAAGAACGACTTGGAGTAATTACAATTTTTGTTCTCGTGCACAATTTTGTACCGAAACGAACTGTAAGTTGATAGAATAGTTTCTAGATGTTAGAAAAAGCATTTTTCTTCGAGCTGGGAAAAATTTGACTGTGAAAAGTTACACTTTGATCTGACCATATGAAGATTATGACGAAGTCTAATAGTAGGTCCGAAAAGCCTCAATGTGAGAGAAAAACAAGGGCGTTATGTTAATCCAAGTTCCAAAGTCAGAATTTTTCAAACACCGCCGAATTGATAGGGCTTTTCAAGAACTACAAAATGGCATCGTCAATATTTCTATAGTTGGTCATATAGCGACGCGAAATGCAAAGAACGATACGAAATACTATGAAAGTGAGGATATTCGTAGCATATCAGTGTTCATCACATGGACTTTCACAGTTACATTCTGTACTAACTCTTTTCGTAGAGAATTGAATAAGGAATTTTTCTAAAGAAATACGAAGCCTGAGGGATAAAAGCTATAGGAGATGTTTACGAAATACCGAACCCTTCATTATTTCTGGGCCATCCGTTATAGTGTAAGTTTATGAGACCATTGATTTAGTTGTTATGACAGTACCCGGAAGATAGTGATACTATAAAGCTGTGCGTTTCTATTCGTTTGCGTTTGACGATTTTTTTCTGATGATATTTGCAGCGCATAAAAAATTAAGTCATGTGGCAAAAACAAAAAAAAATGCAGATAGACATTTAAAATTAACAGTACAGTAGTGTTACTAGTACGAAAATCAGCTCTAAATTTTCATTAGCAGCTACAAGACTGCATAAACTATTCAAATAATACCATGATTAACACGTATAAGAACAATTCCATGCATCAATTTCTTATCCAGTAGTGAGCTATCACTAGAATAAATATGTTCACTAATCATAGCAAAACTGCTCGAAAAATCTCTTATTTAATATATTCATCGTTGAAAGCGATCAGATCACTCTTCAGGACATTATGAACAACAAAGAGGTTGGAAAGCTGATATTTATTTTAGGGAATGCAGTTAATAAAAATGATTTAGCTATACTTGAGAAAAATAAGTTTGACTGATAATAAAAAGCTTAACTTAAATAGAAACAGAATCCGAAGCATCATTCAATATTCGTCGTTGACTAACTTAAAGATTTCAGTATTGACGGATTCTAATGTTCACCATATAGTCATTATCTCAATTCAGTTAATCAACGATGAGTCTCAATAGATTGTGAACTACGAAAATATTCTTCAAAATACTTCAATGCATTTTTAGGTCAATATTCTCAAAACATGGCATTCGATCGAATAGGAAACAAATATCTATCATTTCTTACACTATTTTATACAAGACGATGAGTTTTCTGGACGTTTTTAATTTCGTAGAGTTACCTTTTTACCTTCTCTAGAGTAACAGTCTAAAAGTTTTGCATCTCTTAAACAAAAAAATAGCAGGAAGAATTGCTCGAACAATCTTTGAAAAGGCTGGTAATTCTGATGAAAAACTCTGATGACACTTTATTAAAGCTTGTCTAGATTTAGTTTTCATCCCTATTTCTACGTATAATATTGATTACCAGAATGAACCAGAAGATTTATTTAACATCAAGCGAACTATAATTGTGAAAATTTTATGTATAATGTCGAAATTCAAAAGAACTTCTTCATATAAATACGTTGATAAACAATTGCCATGAATATTATATCACAGCTACTCTAGCGTAAGTTAAGAAAGTAGTTTTTTAGGAAAGTATCTTTCGAAAATTTTTCATTACTGATATGTGCGCTGTATTCTTTTCTCTTTTTTTTCTCAAGAAGTCTATTTTTCTCTAAATATTTTCAAAGTAAAACATTATTGGTAATTAAAAAATTGTCAAAAAAAGCAAATTATCGTTGTCACTGCATATTTACGATCAATTTATGTTTCTAAATTACACGAAATATAAATGAATGAGGATTATGACCTACTAAATATATTGTGTTGTTTATAGGTAAACAAAAATCATTTTTTGAAACCAGTGTGTAATAAATGAAAAATCTTTGTAAAAAAAATATTATCCAAAAACAATTTATTAAAGAATAAAGTACATTTATGACTGTACTAATTCTTTACATATAAGACGATATGCTCGTTCAACTTTTTTGATAGCTTCATCAGCTGATGGTGCAACGCTTGCTTTCAATATTTTCATAATATCTTCAAACGTTTGTTCAATATCATTTTTATCATTAGATTTCTCCTTATTTCTATTAAGTAAAACATTTCGTAGATTTTCTTCACTTAAAATTTTTTTTACAAGTACTAATTCTTCATTTGTATAAGTTGCGTTCGATTGATGTGTTTTATATGTTGTTAGTTGGCTAACATTCATTTGTGTTATGGATTGATTATATTTCTTTCCCCATCCAAATGTACTTGAAAACCACTTGCATGATTTACTAGAATGCTCTCCTATTGTTGTTGTAGGTAAATCAACACACGTTTGACATAATGTAGAAAACCACATTCCAGTATCATAAAGTTTTTTCCCTGATGGTTTCGTTTTTACATCAAGTAACTCAATTGTCATTGTATTCGAAGCTTTCATTAATGGTTCACATTCACCTTGACTATTTAATTGAAATTCTTCATATGTACCAATATGAATAACAAATTGGTCATCAAAATTTTTATAACTACTTGAACGGGTACTTTTTAAATATTTAACAAATTTGTTTAATTTTGATGAAACATGTAAAAGTTGAGTTTTTGTGTCAATATATAAGACTCGATCGATAGGTACACCACGTAATGCATTCAAAACAATAGGATCAGTTTTTGATAATTTTGTTCCTCGTGCTAATTGAATGCGAAAATCGAATATATCAGAATACGAATCATCGATGGAACAAAATATACTTGATGTTTTATTACGGATAAAATCAAAATTAATCGGATAATCTTGTCGAAAAAATACCGAGTGACAGTAAAATTGTTGGTCATATTGAAAATGAATAATAGTATGTATATTATTCTTTACTCCATATAATTGTACCTCATATGAATATGTATTTGATGATATTTGATGATAATCAAGTTTAATAATTGTTGTTAGAAGACGTTTTGGTGAAGTGACACCTTTGCATGTATAGAATGATGTTTTAAATTTTTTACCTATGATAAACAATAACAAAATATTAATTTTAAGAATTTCAATGTTTTTCTCTGATAAAAACCTTGAATTCGAAGAATAGAAAAATCTCTAAGTGACATTGATTGATCACGGGTAGTATCCATTTTTGTTATGTACGAAATTCCAAAACGTAAATAAACAGAAAGAGACACATTCTCCAATGAAGATGTTAGAGATTCTATTACTCGATCATAATCTTGAATAAAACGCTGAAAACTAGCTGTTGAATCATCAACCGTATTTGATATTAGTTGTGGAAGATAAAGCGACTTCCCAAGATGTAATGTATTACTTGGTCCTGTATATGGAATAAATTTTATGAAATTATTTTCTTCTTGCGTATTTTCAAAATATACAGAAGACGATGTGTAGTGTAGCTTGACAGGTCCATTATTACTATCAACATTGGATTGTTTCTTTTTTGATTTCTTTGATAATCTTGTAATATTACTGTGTTTTGAGTTATGAAAAGTCGGACGATCAACATGAACTTCAGCAGCAATTTCATAATCAGCAAATGGTAAAACATCATCGGCGTCAAGGTTGTCATCGTCATGTAAAGACATGGTAGCAAACAAGAAAAAAACCTTTTGCGTCTCCTTTTCAGTTTCTATAGGTGGAAAGAAACAGAAAGAGTAGTTTAATCGTTCTTCTTTCTTTGTTGTCAACAGCCTAATAGCAAGAAAAATTACGCAATAGAACAAATTTTGCGTCTCAAATCGGAAATTATTTTGTAAATTAAATTAAGAAGCAGCTATCGACAATACAAAATAAAATCTTTTATACTGCTTTACTGAGTATATATTTATTTGTATTTGTCTTAATTGCAAAGATATATTAAAATATGAAAAACAAACAATAAACAACATGTTATTGCGGTTAGCAGTGCACATCTAGCACAGAGTAGTGAAGCGAACGATAACAATAAAATCATGAAGTATTCTTACCTCCGCTTTTCATAATAATGTTTATCGAATGAATATATTTTAATTTAGAATTTCGATCTCACATACAATACAAGTAAATACATATAGGCGAGAGAAAATACGAATGACAATTCACAATAACACAAAGAGAAAGAGAGAGAGAGAGAGAGAGAGATAATACAATATACATATGAAATGAAATGAATATATTATGGAAAGCTTGATGCTATTGTTGGTAGATGAACCTGTTTATTTTTTTTATAGGTCGTTTTTCTTAATCATATGAAAAAGCAAAAATAAGACCATATTACAATGTAGCTAGAAACTACTTTTAACTGATAATGATCGAAAATCTAAGCGATAATTTATTCTCAAATATAATAACATTATATTTTTCTGATGACATCTGTTGCTACTTTTGAAATTGATCTATTATTTCTTAACAAACTGATTTGATCCGAGTTACCTATGTTGTTTTCTTGAGTTGACTCATCCTTGAAGTATATATGTAAAAAACGAACAAATAGGATTGATCACCGGAGTACTGTTCGATGAGTGAAAAATAGTGTAAAATACATTTTACCAGTATGGGCTGTTGCCTTTCGGCTAAGGAACTAAACTATGATCGAATACGTTCAGCAATAGTTCTTCAAACGAAATGTGAAGCTTTTCGGTATCATGAAACAACGGAACGAGGTCGTTTTCAAGTATGTCTGTCGAGTATCTTCTATTTTAATAATTTTAATATTATCTACCGAAAGAGATTAGGTAATGCGGAATTGGTATTAACAGAAGACGGTATATTTTCTCAAGTTATCGGTATTTCTTGCTGTATAGATCGAGGTTTTGTACATATACCTCTTTTCGCCATTACAAATATTCATGCTCAAGCTTGTAAGAGAAGAGAAGAAAGCACAAATAAATGAAACGTTTGTTTTTCCTAATTTTTATTTAATAGGGTTTTATGGTCTTTATAAAATTAATCGTCCACATTTAGTAATAGCTTATATAGTTCCTGGAAAAGATGAATATGAAAGCTGACTGGCAAATGACTAATTCTTGTTGTAAACAATGGCGAAAAGTCATTGAAAGAGTTCTTACACAAAAACGTATGATACAATGGAATTAATTGCATTCCAATTCAACAAAATTTTATTTACGAAATTCTTTTTTCGTTTATTTGTGTTCACTGCAGAAACATATTTATTGGTGTAGCGATCAAGTGCATATATAGTCGAATTTGCATATAACAATAATATAAATGCAAATAAAAAAGAATGTTAGCTAATTCATAGATATGTTTTTACAGTTTTTCATAGACTTGATGAGTTTATAATAGTTTGTTTTGTTTTTGTTTTTGTTTTCGCTAGTTAAGCAATCGCATGCCGCGTCTTGATGATTGATCTTATAATATGCATGACATTAGGTGATGCGAATAGTGTGTATGCATCGATAAACACGTGTATATGTAAGATTTCGAACGCACCGAACCCAATAGTAGTGCTGCGTAATGACATCGAGTTTAACATGAGATGCGATACTTGACTAATATATTTGTAATCCAAAACTATATGTTAGACTTGCATCAAATTCCCAAAGTATATTCAGATTAATTTACGTATATTGGTGATATAGTACTGTATTTACCGGTCTGCGAGTAACTATGTTTCTGATTTGTTGTAGTTCAATAAAAAAATATAACTTCATTTATTCGATTTCAAATAAATATGTTGTTTTTTTCGTCTAGCAAAATGATAGTCTTCGATATTTCAATTGGTTTTCTCTAGAGATTCTATGAAAGCGACAGATGCAATAGTGAAATTTAAAATTTAGAATCCACTCTATAAATCTTCGTAATTCAAATTCTTATTCCCTGAATATTAAATGAAAGAATATTTGGCCTTTAAAAATTTCTGATTATTGTATTTAAATCGAATCCTGTTACAAAAATAATCGTATGCGACTGAATTCTGTTGATATTTTATTCTAGGAACAACGATTATATACAAGTTAAAAGTATGTCTATTACAAGAATACATAATCGATAATCTTTATTGTTAGCTACAGTTTACTATCGTTTTTGTTTTTGTTAATATCAATTCTTCATTTAGATTTCTGAGATTTTTGTATACGCCAACAAAGATCTTTTGCTGTTTAGTCTCGAACAAAATGAATTGTGATGATTTCAAATACTTTTATGTGATATTTTATGACAATTGACATTAGTGCCACTATTTTAGTTTAATGAAGATTTTCAAATTTTTCTAGAAATGCCATAAATTTTTTCTTTGCAATAAGTAAGTAATACGAGCACTATGAATGCTTTCATTATAGTCCAGACATCTTATGTGTACGTCTTACACATCAATGTTTTTCGCTATCCACAGGCTATTAAAATGAAAAATTTAGTACCCGCTGATCCCATGATCGTTATACTCAATATTTTTAAAGCTTGATGCAAGATGTTTGATAGTCGTTTGCATTAATAGTTGGCATCGTTCAAAATGGCATATATATATACAGAAATATTCTAGAGTATAAAAATCTTCATGTATACTAAATGATATTTACAACTCTGTCCGATATAGATACGATTACATACGTGTACATTCTCTGGCAGAGCTCAATTCATCAATCTAGTTTAATGTAAGCTCGAGTGCATAAAAATCAGATATCGATTGATTTGTGGCTACATATCATAGCTTGATTAAATCATATGGATCTGTATATTCCAAATGCTTTGATAAAATAGAGAAAGATTCTATGCATTAGTATATGAGTGACATCCCCTTAGGATTGATTTCTATTGGTTAATGACACTTTCCATCAAATATACGCATATATGTATACTATATTATGATTTAACTGCATTATATGGTAATATATTTGTGATCAATCTAAACCAATGTCTCTCTGTTTGATTTCAACTAGTCGAAGTGTTCCTTCTTCTTTATTTCGTCGAAGCTTTCTGTCTTTTAATCTTCGTCTTCTCTCCTCCAATCAATACAACAATGACATTATTCAAGCTGAAAAGCAGCAACTAAAAATTAATCCAACAACACCTAAGCAATCACCCCGTTTTCGTCGTTATCATTATTATTTATTTTCTATCGCTACTGGAGCCCTAATTGGTACAATTTATGCTCTACGTCATGTAAGAAAACATGAAGGGAATCTACCTGAATATGTTACAAACGTTGAATTACTTGAACGAAAAGCTATAGAAACTCGTCCCGTACCACCGCCCGTGACTAAACATATTACATTTGATGCTTTACCAAGAAAAAACTTTCCGTTTAACATAACACTTTATCAATATGTGACTTGGTCTGTATGATAGAATAAATTGTTTTTTGTATTTCAATTCTATTATTTACTTTTAGCCCATTTTGCTGTAAAGTACGTGCTTATCTAAATTATAATCGTATACCATACGACATAGTCGAAGTGAATAGTGTAACACATACAGAAACAAAATGGTCTTTATACAATAAAGTACCAATAGTTGTTATTGAAAATGAACAGATACAATTAAACGATTCCAGTATGATTATATCGGCTATTGAATCTTATTTACGTCAACCAACAAAAAAAATTAAAAATATTATCAACTTATATGAAGCTATTGTTCAAAAAGATCAAAAAGGAAATATAAGTTTTAATTATCCAAATAGATATTTCATTTTTGAACCAGCAGTATTGGATCGATTAGAAACAACTAATGAAGAACAACAATCAACAAATAATAAGCAAAGTAAATCATTTTTTGCTAAATTGTTTTCAAGATCAACGGCACAGTCTAATAATGATTCAAAAATAGTTCAATCCGAAAATACTGATAAAAAGAAATCTGATGAAGAGAATGAATTTGAACGCCAATGGCGTGAATGGGTCGATAATAAGTTTGTTCATGTAATATCGCCAAACATTTATTGTACAGTAGGACAATCCATTAGTACATTTCGTTGGTTTTCAAAAGCTGGTGATTGGGAAGAAATATTTCCATGGTATCAACGCTGGATTATTGTTTATCTTGGAGCTATTGTTATGCGTGGTGTAGCAATACATCTGAAGAAAAAATATAATTTAAATGACAATGTTAGAATTTCGTTATATGAATGTGGCGACGAATGGGTTAATACTATTGGCGATAAAGATTTTCATGGTAAGACTATACTTTTTTAAATAATATAATCAGAACACAGTATTCGGGTGTTGAAAGAAAATGAATTCGATAATCTTTTTGCTTGTGTGTATGTGAGGGGGGGTGGGGCTTACTTTAAAATGTTTACTATACTTTGAAGCTAAAGTTATACATGAACTGATTGCGATAATCATTTGTTTCTAGTTTGAATTAAACTATCTCTTAGTTAGCTAAGTTTTGTAAAAGAAAAAGTTTGTCTGTAGTTTATTTATTTTCTAGAATTCGATTACTTTCAACTATATACATTTAGACTTAGTTCAAATTTCTTATTTATTCTTTTATTACTAATTCAGTGGAATTCTAAATATAGATTTACATGGCGGTGACATGTTGAATTCAAACAATTAAATGATGATGATAATATCATGTTTTTATCTTTAATTGATATGAAAATTCCTATCGATAGCAGTGGGAAGTTTGTGATGACTGCTATGGAACTACAGTTCATTACATCTCATTAGCAGAAAAGATGTTCTAGTTAGATGCATAACTTTAAAATGAGGTATTAGTTCGAAGATTGATATAATTAAAGTAATCCTGATTTCCAATCCTTTATTACTGGCACTAATAAAATACACAAAATTGCTATACGGACATGACAGGTATAAAAAAAAGAGATTATTTGTCTTAAATGACAAAATCTGAATTATTTTCAAAAATAAAACATTATCAGATGCGTACGTAGGTGATTGTTTTGGATGAAATACAGTTTTTTTTTCATTTTCTTTTGATAATATGAAATAATTAGTTCTAATTCCACTTCAAAACCAGTTGTTTCAATTCTTAATGTGTTGCCTGGATAAAAAAAAGTCATAACAAAAACACCTATATTTGTATCTCATTTTAATTAAGATGAAATAATTTCTAAAAAAATCGTGGAAAGCTTTTTGCATTGACTATTTATTCTATTCAAGTTTTGAACATTTTTATATGTTATTCTCGATGAATACATTAAAGGAATGATTCGCATGATGATGGAAAATGTTACTTTTACTTACACAACAAAAATTTCAAATGCTATTATGAAAATAGATTACATATGTGTAGTTTCATGTATATGTCAATTTCACGCATATAAAAATGCAACTACACAAATGAAAAAGAGTAAAAGGAATTTTTTCACTCATTTGAAAAATACTTCAATAACTCTGGTAACAAATAAGAAGAACGCGAATATTTTATGTGTTAAGTTTCTTACAGGTTCTGTCGAATATTTTTTTAATGTTTTGATTCAACTTTATATTAGAGTCAGTATGACTCAATATAGGATAAAGAGTAGAAGAAAGAATATTCGATTAAATGTAAAATATTGAAACTAATCTCTTAGCTCGATGAATTATTTCGATAGTTGACATGTTTGATTAATAATGAAATATTCTAAATTAATTATAATTCTATGGTTCATTAAATCTTCTGAAGGTACATGTTTACAAAGTATAAAAGTTTAATCAAGTATAATATAGAAATAATAAATAAATGACAACGATCAAGACTAGAAATGACTTGTTTTTCTCTGATGAGATCAAAAATTCTAATACTATGCAGTTCATTTAATTTGTTTTATACTTTTAATGTTTCAATGCCAAAACTTTTTCCACAATGAATTATTGTACTCATCATATGTTATTGTCAGATGAAGGGCATTTTTGCTTTTTTACTAGATAAGTATCTACACATTATTTCACATGCAACTATGAGGCACATTTGTAGACCAAATTAGTTTCGCATTACAGTTCTTTACATCAGACAGACATAGTAGTTGATGTTAGTTAATGCTTCTATCTATCTAGTTTACATTTTTAGAAGGGTATAAGTATTTCTCTTGACTCAAATTTACTTTAATAATAATCCAATGAAATATACTATTCTTCATTATTTGTATGGTTTTCTTTCGAATTTAAAATATTATTAAGGGAATAATTTGTTTATCAAGCTTTTTTTAAATTTTATTTAGGTGGATTCGAACCAAATCTTGCCGATTTAAATGTTTATGGCATTCTAACAGCTATTGAAGGCAGTGATGCATTTCAAGATCTCATGAACAATACAAAAATTCAACCATGGTTTGCACGTATGAAAAATTTAGTTGAACCTCATCGTATTGATACTTCAGTTCGTTCGATTTCTTAGATTCTTTTCTTTTTAAATATAGATACCAAAAATAAAAAATATATAAATTTAAGCATAATTTTCTTTAATTTAAAAAAAATTTGATTTTAGATAATGACGATTTTAGAATGTACTGGTTGTACTTTAATTGCATATGGAATACCTTTTTCAATGTTTGTGTTCACAATGGCACATCATCCTTTTCGTATTATTATTGCAATGACAAGTGCATTTTTTTGGTTAATATCAATGCTATTGTCTTCACTACTTTGGTTTACGGTCGTTCCATTACGTAATCAACTTGCATTTGCAGTACCATTTGCTGTGTTATTTCAAGAAATCTTTCGATATTTATTTTATCTTGTTATTAAGTAAAAAAATATTTTTAGTTTTGTCTTTTCTTAAAATTTAATGCGTGCCATTTCTATTAGGAAAGCTGAATTTTCTTTACAAACAGTTCAAATGCAAGAGTTAACAGCAAAAGGAATGACTTTTGATAGATTTGCTGTAGCATACGGTAATTAACAGAGCACATTAGATGATGTTTTGTTTGAAATAAAACTTGTTTTTCTTTTTCTTTAATTGAAGCTGCCGGCTATGGTTTTGGTTTCATAAGTGGAACATTTTCTATAGTTAATGTGTTGAGTGACATGACTGGTCCAGGTACGATTGGAATATTTGGACATTCACAAGATTTTTTTATTGCCACAGGTAAATCAATATTTGAATACGATTGAATAAAATTTTTCTTTTATATTTGCTTAGCTTTTCTAACATTGGCCATTATTCTTTTAAATACATTTTGGAATATTATTTTTTTTACATCACTGGATAAAGGTGGAATTCATCGATATCTTGGCCCCGCCCTTGTAGTTATAACACATATGTTGTTCTCTTGTCTAGTATGTATATGAACGATTGCTAATTGAATTTAAACACGATTTTATTTATTTGTAGACATTACTTAATCGAGCAACAAAGCCGACTTATTCAATTCCCATTATAAATGGTTGTGTGATTTTATGTGGAATGATTGTATATGCCTTGTTCTTACGTGGATTCAATATTCGTCAACGACTAAGTCGTCAATAAACATCTATTTGATATGCCTAATTTGTTGTATAGTTTGTTTTGTTCTTGAATCATACTTGATGTGCAGATAAGCGAAGAAAAATGTTTGTCATAGAATGAATGAGCATTGTATCGCAATATTTTTTTAAAGTAACAATGATATACTTTTCATTTTTATACAGCGACTAGATATAATCTCAAAATACTTTGTTTGTTTTTTGTTGTAGTTTATAATATAAATAAAATGACATCAGCAACACAACGGAAAAAAATTGCAATTGTTGGCTCAGGTAATTGGGGAAGTACAATGTAAGCTTTTTTGTATTGCTGATTTAAAAAATAAATAATATCTCTAAATAAAGTGCCATTCATATTGCTGATAAAATTGCTGATTTAAAAGACGAATATGAACAGAAAATTCTAATGTGGTGTAAAGAAGAAACCTTAGATGATGGTAGTAAATTAACAGAAGTCATTAATGAACAACATGAAAATATAAAATATTTACCACATGAACGAATTCCAGACAATGTTATCGCTTTACCTGATCTTTGTGAATCAGTAAAAGATGCTGATATACTTATATTTGTTATACCCCATCAATTTGTTAAAAAAACATGTGAAGAACTAAAAAACAAAGTGAAACCAAGTGCATTTGCATTAACATTAATTAAAGTTAGATATAGAATATAATAATCGATTGAAAACTTTTTGTTTTCTTTTACTTCAGGGATTTTACATTGATGAAGAAACAAATGATATTTTATTAGTTTCACAAGTAATTAAAAAGACATTAAATATTCCTTGTCTTTCTATGATGGGAGGTCTGTTCAGTACTATTGAAATTTGTGTGCATTCGATTATTCGTCTTATTTTCTAGCTAATATTGCTCGAGAAGTTGCTGAGAAAGTTTTTTGTGAAGCAACAGTTGGCTCTCGTAATGATAAACATAGTGAAATAGTTCGACAAATAATTGATGGACCTTCTTTTCGCATACGTATTTATCCTGATATTGAGATTATTGAAATACTTGGTGGTTTAAAAAATGTCATTGCTATGTGTGCTGGTTTTGCCGATGGTTTAAAAGCTGGTTTTAATACTCGCGCTGCTGTAAGTTTCTCTGACTTTCTTTTATGTATTCATCCACAGGTCAAAACGAATTTTCTATTTTTGTCTAGGTTCTTAGATTAGGTTTTCGAGAAATGGTTAATTTTTGTCGTCTAGTAGAAAAAGAATCCACAGCAGAAATCTATTTAGAATCATGCGGCATTGCGGATTTAATTGCATCATCATTAGGTGGAAGAAATTATAATGGAGCAAAAAAGTTGGCTGAAACAAATAAGTCATTAAAGGAAATCGAAAAAGAAGATCTCAATGGGCAATCACTTCAGGGTCCTGGAACTGCTAAAGAAGTTTATCGTTTTCTTCAAGGAAGAAATTTATTAGATCAATTTCCGATGTTTCGCGATGCTTATCTTATTTGTGAACAGAAAATTAGACCACACTGTCTATTAGATAATCTTACTAATCATCCGGAATTTCAAAGAAAATAAAAGTCATCAAATTCGTTATGTATCAATTTAATCATATTCAAAATAACCTGACTTTATAGTGGTGCTCCTAAAACTTTTTTTCATCAAAATATGTGTATTGAACACTGATTCAATTTCTTTAGAATATTAGTTTCCGAGCAGTATCAAATAAATAATTTCAAAGAATGATAAAAATAAAACATAGGTTTTTTCAATTATTAGCCAAAGTCGTCTAGTCTTTTCATTCGATATAAAAACAAACAATTAGCAACATCTTCTGGTAAATTTATTATTGAACAAATTATCGAATAAATTAAATAAACTTTTTCATTAGTCATTTTATTTTTCGTGTCAAGAGTAATTAGAAACTATTAGATTCGTTTTAGTCAGAATCGTTTAAGAAAAAAAAATGGTAATAGTGCTTTTGTACTAGTCTTTTGTTTGTTGAATCAGGAGGACAATTAGAAAGTTTGCTTTTGCTAGATTTGACTAAATGTCTGAGAATCGACCAGCAATCTTGGATAGAATAGAACAATAAATTCAGAAAAATATCAGATAGAATTAACACCGGAATAACAGAAAATAAATTACTAATATTATGATCAGCAGATACTGTATAAGAGCAGATTTTCAACGGTAAATATTATCAGTAAGTTGAGACAAATGATAGTTCATACAGAAATGAGATAAATAAAGATATTTTGTTGTTGAGTCAAATTTGAGAATAATATATTTTATATATCTAAGTAATTTAAAGAAAAAGAATTACATTCAAGAGTAGAGTTTTCAGTTTTATTAGAAATGTACGAGTGCTGTTCAGTTGTTTTCAATTATTAAACTATTTTATTTGTGAAACTAAGAAGCATATTCCATGAATACCTATGTTGTATGTGATCTTGTGTTGCATTGTCTCGGCATGGTCAATTTATAATTACTAAACGAAGTTGATGATCAGTAAATTGAAATTACATAGTTCTATGTATATTTTAGTCGATAGATTCAAAGAAACGAAACTTTTTAAAATGACAAATAAATCAACATATTGTCCTTTTTTCATTGACTTAATTCGATTGGTTGATGAAATCGTATTTAGTTTTTAGAATATAACCTTTCAAAACTTTCTTATGTGAAACTCTATTTTATATCTTAAAATATACTTGTGTACCACTGTTGAAAACGGTAGAGAAGTTTTGATGAGTTAATTATATCTATTTTCGTTTAAACCTCTACAGAATATATGCTACGTAACCAAAATATACGACGTTCATGTAATCAATCATGAACGTGAACGTTTATAAAATGATAAGTGATGGACATTCTTAATTTGTTTTACTATCATAATTGTAACATATACGATAATTCTTATGATAATACTCAATGCTAAGAGAGCAATACCAGAAGCAATAAACGAACGTTTTTGTCGTTGACGAAATCTTTGTCGCATGTCTGGAGGAGTATTAATGAAAACCTATGTAAATTGGTGAAGGCAATTGTTTAACTTTTTTATACTTCTGAAAACGAAATATTCCGAACCCTTTTTTATTTATCGTTTCAGAATTACTCACAGAAACTAGTAAACTATTTCGTCGTGATATTTCACTCATCTTATTCACTCTAGGCCAGTCAATCGAATTCTCTCTGTGAACATCTTGTTGCTTATCATTTGATAATAATTTTACTGACATTGCATCCTGTTAGATTTATAAACAAGAAAATAAAAACAAAGAATGAAAAGAAATTTTGTCGATAGGTCTTGATATTAATGACGAATTGAGATAATTCACAGGATGCTTTGTGCCGTATTAAATCTTTTTCTAAAACAAAATTCGATGCATATTTTGTAGCACAGAGTTAGGTTTTTGTTACCGATTGGTCTTGATTAGTAACTTCTGAAAAGTTCTCTTCAATTTTATTTGTTCTCATATGGATTTTCTTATCAATATTTTGATCGGTAGTGCTATTATTATTTCGACCCTCATTATCATCGCCATCTTCTTTAATTCGTTTTGTGATATAAAAAATTTGATATGAACCTTTCCGTAAAATCGATGGTTTTCGTTGCATACTGATTGATTCGTTCTTTAAATGTAAAGAAAATAGTGATAACTATTTTAAATGTTTATGAAAATAAAATTATTTCTTACATAATTAACGATCATTATGATCGTCAATTTGATAGATTAAAACTATAGAGGAACAGTCTGTTTATAGAAAAGTACATAAATCTGAAAAATAACAAATCTCAACGAGAGGAAAATTATTCTTTTTCTTAATTTTCTACTTACGGTATTATATTATATTTATGCATCTACTATTGTTTTGTTCTGTAAATTTTTGCATTTCAAAGAACAAAAATTACTGTAAGATCAAGAGTAATCCTTCATTTGCTCAATTAACAATGCTGAATACCGGTAACAACTGTAATTAAGAAATGAAAACAAAAGATAGTCATTAATATAGTTGTAATAATGGCATAAATGTTTTCAATTAGATATTTATCATCGAGAGATCCTAGTATTCGAGATTATAAAATGATGCATTGTGTATTTGAATTGAAATCAACTAAAATGCTAGATTATAGTTAATCGTTAATGGAATCTCTCTCTCATCAATGATCTACTTGTTAAAAAGCTAGTCAGTTGACATTATTTTTAGCATGCCTACTGAAAAGAAAGTATTCAACTACGAATAGATTACACAGTATAGAGATGATCACAATAGAATTCACTTGATGGGATAATATTCAGACGTCGATCTGTAAGAACATATACTTCAATGAAATTACTTGAACTGCAAAAAATCGAGAAAATTTGCTGCCAAATAATTTTCTTTTTGTTTTTTTTTCGACAATTTTTAGATGTTCCGTTCACAAATTGAACTCGTATAACATTATTTTGTAAGTGCATTACAACCAAACTGAATTCTACTACAGATTGTTTTTAAGGCAAGAAAAGGAAAGTTAGAATATGAAATGATTTTATGAATGTCATTGCTTAGTAACATACGTCATCAGAACTTGCACATACAATAATACTATTGTTAAATATAATCGAATGTTATACTCCGCAATTTGATTTCTAGATTAAAACAAAACGATAATATACCGTGTTGTTTTGTTTCGCACGTCATTTTTCTACATGAAATATGATGATAGAAGAATAGTAAGAGGTGTTAATAGATCTCGACTTTCTTTAGAGAACAGTCGCTATTATTGCGACACTGTAGAACAAATTATCAGAAGAGAATCGCTATTTTTGAATGAACTTTTTTCTGTAAAATGCTATCCTTGCATTTATCGAATTTGATTACATTTCAAATTTCTTCTGGTCAGCTAACTCATTAGAAATTGACTTGAGACTGATTTAAGAAACAGTTATATTGTTATTTGCGAATAGAAATTACATTCACTTCTATTTCAATGAAAAGCATATAGCTGATGTATAAGCAATCCTCTTCGACTTTGTTCAACATATTTTCGACAACTAAGAACAATTAGTGATCGTTTTATATGTAACGTATATCAAACAGATATTAAAAAACTTTAAAAATCTTAACGCTGACCTTAATGCAAGTAATATGTGTATGTGTCATGTACATGTCCACAGGGCGACTTTTTGCACACTGTCCTGTCCTGTTGAAAAATAAATAAATAAATAAATTTAAGATGCATCCTGTTTCTGTCCTGTCCTGACGGTCTTCAGGCAGGGCAGGGTATCCTACTGAATTGGAATAATGTTTGTATAGTAATTTTCGATATATTTTATAATAAAAAGGCATTTTTCTCATTGTAATTATTATAGAGGATTTTTTTTTAATTTTTAATTTTTAATTTAAATTAAGCTAATTTTAGAATAATAGTAACATTCCACCCAAAATAGCAGAATAAATAAGCGTGTAATAAGAAGAAAAGTGAATGATACAATATACATAACTAACCTAGACTCGCACGTTTATTGTAGAACTTCAGTTCAGCCAAATTTACAAAAATAACACAAGAAAATAAGATATCCACCATGAGCAAGAAAAAAACTAACAATAAATAGACAATTTACTTTCCGTGTCAATGGTTTTCCGCTGATCTTACTAATAAAATGCTTTCTAAACAATCTGGTTGAAGATTTGTTCTTCTCTTGTTCAAGATCCAACCAGCTGTGGAAAATTCTCTTCCCACATGTGTTGTTGTTGCAGTTATTGAAAATATTGATCGAGCATACTTTGAAAGAAATGGAAAAGCTTGTTGATGATTTTTCGAAAAATCTAACGGTTGCTTTGTTTCTTTATTTTTATCGAATTCAAACAATCGATATCGATCTAGTTCATCACCTTTTTTTATAGTATAATCATATTCTTCACTTTCATTTCCGCTACTGTTATAATCAGTGAGCTCTTCATTTAAACTTCCAGATTCAAATCGTGCATACAAATCGGTTTCTACTTAAAGTCTTTTTTTGATGGTTCGATGAAGTGTTGTTGCTGTGTTTGTTTTCACGTAGTTTTTTAATTTGTTTTCTAGTATATTCAAAGCATTGCTCTTGTACTTACATAATTAAGTATTTTTTCAAATCAGAAATTCAAACAACTGGGTTTTCATTTTTCAGGGTATATTTCTCACCCTGCCCTGCCCTGCAATTTACCTGATGTATCCTGTTCCTGTTCCTGTTCAGGGCAGGACAGGGCACAGGACAGGGTAACCCTGCCCTGTCGGCATCTCTGGTATGCGACCATTGAATAATCCATTCGTTAATATTTTAAGTCGATCAACTCTGATATTAAAAAAAACGATTATTCGACTTATTTTAACATTCAGTGAAACTTTTCTTTTAAATTTATTTATCAATCTATCGAATTTCATGTTTGTTTGTATAGATATATATATATATATATTGACTCAGATGATACATATATCCAGCTGATAATGACATCTATCACGATTTAAAGCTTTCGTCCATTAGGATTTATGTCCACTTTTAGAACAAAGATTCATGAAAATAAAATAAACAGAGTGACAACTATCGACTGATTATTTGAAATATTGAATGAAACTAACGGTTGAAGAGATTCTACAGATGTGATTTTTATTTCCAAGCCACTTTTTCTTCATTGGTTTCTTTATCTGAAATAGATTCGATATATTTATTTTCTCTTATCGTACAACGAAAACATCCAAAATAACATCTTTACAGTTAAACTTGCATGAAATTTTGGTGGATAGCTATAAAACAAATGTTTTGATAAACCATTATTGAGTTTTTTCTTCACTTTCAATAATTTTTAGATATTCAATTTCCATCGATAATGCCCGATAATAGTGACGGTGGTAGTCCATCACAAGTACGTGCACCTAAAAGATCACGTTCGGTAGGTTTAACAAAAATTAATAGAATGAACATTCATTAACTATATATTTCTATGGTTTTAGCCAGATCATTCACCAATTCTTGAACGAAAATCTAAAGTTGCTAAATTTGAAGTAAGACTTTCTTTTCTAATAAAATTTTTTGTAACATCAGAACCTGTTTAAAGATTTTATCATTCATAATGAAACAGTTTTTAATCGTCAGAAAACTAAGAGAAAATGAAATCATATTTTAGAAAAATTTTCAAGTCTATTTTCACCAAACGTTTAATTGTGTAAAACTCATTAACTTTGAACTTTGTAGTTCTCAAAAAAATATTGCATCTTTTTCTGTAACAAAGAGTTTATAAAAATATACTATGAAGGTTCGTTTATATGTTTTTCTTAGAAAATTATTGTTTAAATCTAATTTATTGAATCATTTCATAAGTAGGCTGATTGAACAACTTCAAAATTGAAACTACACATATCTGTATAATTGCTTCAAAAAGGCATAGTATAATAGGAGTCATATTTTCAATTTTCTTTCAATGTATTTGATATTGAATGTATATCTTTCGAATGTTTTATATGGCTAATATTTGATACTTTTGCTGTTTGATAACAAGAATAGAACTCTGTCAATATGGAGTCTTTTTTTCGTTAAGTTAAATAGTGAAATACGAAATCGATTAGAATGATTTCTTTTTTTATTTCTAATTAGTACGATTGATTTTTCAAAGACAAAATGAGACATATGTGTCGAGATTACTCCTATGAAACAATAAAGTAATACTAATTAGTAGTAATTAGATATCAACAAAGCTAAATTATTCCTGGCCGAAAAATAAATATAAGCACCACTCGTCTCGAAGGAGTCAACAAAATGATAATATATAACGATCAAGTTTGTGAAATCAATCCAGAAATATACTATTATTGATGTTAACATGAATTTTTTTACAAGTTCTTAAACGCAATCGTCTGTATTGATAGATTCTTCAATAGATATAAGTACAGAATGCATATAGCGACAGTACTAACTGTGTAGTCTTATTCTGACTTGATTTTTTTCTTTTATAGAACAGAAAGATAATATATATGATGACTATAAATACCCATTTTTGTTTTGACTCTTCATCCATAGACAGACGGCTTATATTTCCACGTGCCGATGAAATAATCGATATTATATCTCTATGTTGTGTTCATCGATTTCTAGTCATTTCAAGTCTATTGCATGAAATGATATCACGTAATAACTTGTTCTTTGAAATTAGAATTGTATAGAGTAACTCTGTCGTGCAGAATAGAATAAGCATATTCGGATAACAAAATGTTTCACGTGAAACCAGATTTAGATATATTTTGGATGATAAATCTAAGTCAGTAGAAGACTTCATTTAGTTTAGGTTGAGAATTTTCAATTTTTACTTGAGAATAAATTCTATTTCAATTCATCGTTTATTCTATATCATATATCGATTATCGATATATGAAATCTTGAGACAACAGAAAATGAAGTGATGCAAGAAGTTTTTTTCTTTCTCTTCTCATTAGTCTATATACACCTGTTCTTTATTGAGTGTCAGTTGTTGATGTCTATTTATGAAAAAAAAAGAATATCGATTTCTGCTAGTTAAATTAAAGCAACTGACGTTATTTCATCAAGTTCGTTTACACTATATAAATGCTCGATTTTTTAAATTTACGATACAAACGATACTTCATGCTGCTGAAGGTGTTGCACAATCTACACAGGACCTTTTAATCTGTTTCACAAAATGAATGCTTTTCTTGTGAAAAATTAGGTCTTGTCTAGTTATGTGCATCATGTTCGCTGCTTTACGCCTCGACGAGATTATAGTATTTGTTGGTTTATTTTTTTCCTTTCCTTTCCTATTCTTTTCTTTATGTATTTATTGATTCCACTAGCAAACAAAACCATAAAGGAGGACAATAAAAGTAGATAAATCTTCTATTTTGATTTTCTCTTTTGTTTATAATTTTTTCATGCATCAACAGTATCGATCGGAATGGTTTCACTCTGAATTTCTTTTATGTGTAAGTGATTCATCAGAAAAGTATGAGAGCATTCAGAAACACGCATTCATAGTTTAGATTAATGGTTTGAAATTTATTTGATATTAATGATAGATATTTCTTTTTTTCTTTTCTAGCTACAACAAGACAATGCTGGTCAGGATATCAGCAACAAAGAAAATCACACGAATCATAAACAATCTGGTATGATATATAATAGAAATATAGTTATAATAAATAGCATGAATTATTATTATTTAGTGGAATGTTATTAGACTTTCTAGTGAAGTGTAGATTAGAAATGAGATCGAAATTGTATAAAACAATGTTCTGCAAAGAGCTATAGTTCATGTTTTCAGATTTTATTCATTTCGTGTATCCAGAAATGAGAGATTTCTTTATATTTGGCTAGGAAATCTTCATACGGGATACATTGCTTAGTAAATTTAATAAAATATTGCTATTCAATGTCTTGTTTAATAATAATAAAATATTTTAACTTAATATGCTAGTTATCTCTCATCAAGATACGAGTGATTTAGTTTTTCCGGTATAAAACATTCGAAATATTTTAAGTTTGAAACAATCAACTGAAATTCGGCTTACATGAGAGTGAATAGAAATGTTCTTGAAATTTAAATGAAACATAAAGATACTTTCTTTATGGAAACATCTCTATTCTGAAATACAAAAGTTCATTCATAGACGATAAATGTAACTAGGCATATTTGGATAAAGAAAATATTCGTTTTAAACATAACGTTGACAAGTTTTTAGTGACTATGATACCTATCAATAGCCCTACAAAACAAGTACAACATGTATCATGTGGCAAGAGAAGGCTTCGAAATGAAAAGAAGATCTAATTGATAGTAATAACCAAGTCCAATAGAATGGAAATAGTGTCAAACTAAATAAAAGTTAATGGCAAATAAACAACGTTAAATGTCTTATAGATTTAGTTTTGTGAGTGTTCATTTATAGTTGAATTAATGAACTGCATAGAATAGCATATAAATTTGAAAGGTAACAATATCTCGGAGAATTCATTTTAGCCTGATGCAATCGAAAATGAAGATAACTAAAACGACGAATACTCGTTTCTTAAATATTGATTGTTGTTTCACTGAACTCTTTGTACATGTTTGTGTTAAACAACAAAAGATTTATACTACTGGTATTTATTTTATCTCAGAAACCAAAGACAAGTTAAATCTATGTGTATTTATTGTCTTTGATATTAGATATAATGTCATATTTGAATAAAAAAATATAATAGAAATAAGTTTAAATTTTATTTAGAAATGATTATGGTAAAACATTCTTTATCTACGTGTAATATTGAAGAAGATGATCAAGATGATGGAATCATCATCGATCATCTTGATTTATCATCTTTACCTTATCCTTGGTATCGTTCAAATTCACTATGGTCAAATATGATGGCGAAAACATTTGATGAAACATACAAATGTCATTCAAATTTTCTTAATGCACATCCAGCAATAACAATTAAAATGCGAAGTGTTCTATGTGATTGGATAATTGAAGTAAAAGAAAAGATTTTTTATTTTTTCAGATACTGTTTTAATAAACATACCATATTCTATTAGGTTTCTGAAGTTTATCATCTTCATCGAGAAACATATCATTTAGCTATTGCTTATATTGATCAGTATTTATGTAATACATCTAATTTACCAAAAGCTAAACTTCAATTACTTGGTATAACCGCACTGTTTATTGCTGCTAAAATAGAAGTAACTATAGTTAATAATTTTTCTCTTTTATGAAATAATTCTTTTATTTATTCTCTATTAGGAAATCTATCCACCACGTATATCTGAATTTGCTTATGTTACTGATAAAGCTTATTATGAAGGCGATATACTTGATATGGAATTAGATATATTGAATGTAAGCATTGTTTTTTTTGCCTTGGTAACTTATAAATGAATTTAACTGGCAACATTTTTAGGCGTTGAATTGGTATATAAATCCAATGACGTCAACTAGTTGGCTATTAGCATTTCTTCAAGTTGAATCTGAAATTGAATTGATGAATAACAGTTTACAGTCATCAATATCTTCAACTAATGTTACGCCCTCACATTATGATCGTTGTATTAAAAAACGACGTTTATCTTTATTAAACACTCAAAAACCTTCATCATCATCATCATCAGACAGTGAATTTTTGAAAACTTCAATGCTAACAAGTGTACATCGAACACCGATGTTCCTTCAGACATTTTCATTAGCTGTTCGAGTAAGTTTTTCTTTGAAATTCAAAAAGAAACAAATCTACTTGTTGTTTTTTTCAGTTACTTGACTTTTGTTCACTGGATATTGAATATTCACAATTTCCAAAGAATGTAATAGCTGCAACAGCTATTCTTGCTTGCAAACCAAATTGGCCTGTTGAACAGATCACTTGTAAGTTAATAAAACAGTTCAATTAAGTATGGAATATGCCATTTACAATATCATTATGAGTATCGTAAATAGAGACACTTCATTGTTGGTTACAGACCTTAATAATACAATGTATATGATACATATAGTTTACTAGGTTGCATCATCATTCGAACATTAATATTTTATTAATTTTCAATTTATACTATATTAAATACGTTTTATCATGTGTAGTTGGCTCCTTTTGATCTTAACTATTCTCGCATGTGACAATTAAATCGAATTATTAGTATAATTTACATAGGAGACTACTAGACTAAGGCAACCATGAGCCATGCTCGCGTATTGTTCAAATCGATACATGCACAATCATCCCATCTAAAAATGGGAATGATATTTCATTAAGACATATTATGAAAACAGTACATGAAAGAAATCACTAGACGGCTTTGTGGAACTGATATTTGAGTGTATCTGTCCTATTCCCAATATCACAGAATAATAACAAAAAGAAAAAATATTTGAAATTATAACAGAATTGAGAAAGGATTTCAACAAAACTAGATATCTTCGTATTTCGACAACCAAATGTATTGATTTCAAGGCAATTTTCCTCTTAACTTGTGAATTCGAGCAGATGCATACATCACAGTGTCCTGATAAATCCCGAGGGGGACGTCATTTGCAAATATTTTTTTCGCGGGAATCCTGACAAGCGCTGCGATGCATGAGCAGGTGTCTCATTCCGATGAACTTTACACACATTAAGTTTCGCATCACTAAAATTCATCAGGTAGTTACACACGAAAGAGGATACAACACAGAGGCCAAAAGCAGGCCGTTTCTTCGAGACCTGTGGGCTTATCAACGTTTTTGAAGCTAATAAAATAATGATGAGAGACTAGAAACTAGAGGTACATACAGAGCACTAAGTGTACTTTTCACGTGGAGGTAACCGACCTGTCATAGGCATAGACTCCGATTTTCTGAGCAGTCAAACTGGCAGGCTCAGACAGGTCAAAAATTGCTTGAACCTCTGATAAGTACTGGTCCAAAATTCGTGGTCTATGCCTCTGACAGATAGGTTACCTCAAGGTATAAAAGTACACTCGGTGTTCTGTATGTACCTCTAGTTTCTAGTCTCTCATCATTATTGTATTAGCTTAAAAAACGTTGATAGGCCCACAGGCCTCGAAGACGCGACCTGTTTTGGTCTCTGATACAAAACATAAATAAAATTATAGGAAACAAAATTTTTAACATCAAGTTGAATAAAATGATAAAACACGTACATATACGATTTAAGCTAAGTAAGTTCTTATTCTCGAAAAGCTTTAGAAAAACTTTCTAGACTGTTCGACTTTATTCTAAAATAATCATTGAAAGCAATGAAAATCTTCATTTTGCTACTACAATGGCTGCGGTAGGAGAAAATGATCGAAATTCAAGTTTCATCACAAATTACTAAACTTTGACAATCATCATTGTTGTACTTTGTGGTTAGGTTTTTTCAAAGAACTTTTTATCTGATTCTAACTGATGAGTCGACTTTTTGCGATATAGTATAATGAATCTCAGATTGATTTTTCTATTTTTACTTTCATCTTTAGCTTTAAACGATGATGATTTATATATTTGTCATGAATGGATGAAGCCATTTTTCGATGTACTTTATTTTGGCCAAAGTCTAACGTCAATGCCAGTTCCAGCATCTCGGTCATCACCTGCTATACCGATCGATGAAATTTATTCAATACAAATACATAATATCTCTTTGGATCTGCTTGTATATAAGCTTAATCTATCTATTTCATTTTTATTTTATTTTATTTTATTTTAATCTTTTAGGAAAATGTTTATAAAAAACGTCCGAATTTTATTCCACCAACAACAAACAATCGTCCTTTTCGGAATCTTGTCAATCGTTTATCATGGCTGCCAACACCGCCAACATCGCTAGAAAAGCAACACCATGAAATTATTGTCAATGAAGAAGAGCAACTTCAAATAGCGGAAGTCGTATCAGTATAAACAAGTCGAGTCAGATATATATTTTTTTTCTATGACAAAAAATAGATAAAGTATGTATTTTTTTTATTATTTTCCATCACGTATATTTTCTTAAAACGATCATCGATATATGTATTTTGGTGATTAAGTCAGATGAGAAAGATATTAAAAGGGTTTTTCTCTTGTTGCTTCTTTTTTTTATAAAGAAATTAAAAAAAATCGGTACAAAGCCGATCCTCTCTTTATGTTTTTCTTCTATTTCGACTACATATTTCTTTTTGTTCATTTGATTGTTTTCCTTTCTGACATTTATTCCAAATGACTGTTTTACACTTTATTTTTCTTGTTATCATCAACGTCGATTTATGTCTGTAAAGTCCAGTTGTATGTGTTGTTGTTTTTCTTTTGTCGTCTTATGCAAGCCCTTTTCCTCCTGTCTTCGTCTAATTCTCATATGTATTTTTTGTTGTGGTTGTTATTGTTTAACATGTCAGATTTTCTTCATGCTGTTATTGATGTTGGAGTGTGTCTAACGACGATCTATAAGAGAAAAAAAGACAGCAATAAGAATATCGAAAAGATTAATTTTGAAAAAAGATCGTCGTAAAAAATAAAGAAAGAATATATTATTATTTGATTTGCTACAGTTTAGACAAATTAGAATGATTATTGTTATTTTTTTTTGAGTTCAGGAAAAGAAAAAAAAATTTAATTGAAAATAGATCGATGTATTTATTTCCTTCTTTTTCAATGATATTTTGAACCAATAGGCTTCACGATTGTTAATTTCACTTATTCAAAATTCGTATGCTATTCTTTCAGATGAAAAAACTACTTACTTGATTCATTGTTATCTTTTGGAGATTCAACTAATATGCCTAACGTTTCTTGATTATTGCTGATATAATTGTAGCTCATAGATCACATATTGAATGCAGCTTCATATTATGTTCTATTTCATTGCTATTTATACGTTTTTCTAATTTTGAGTACTAGATCATTTTCATTAATGAATGCACACATAGTGATTTTATCTTGCCTTTGATGGGTATATTTACACACGCAGATATGTGTTTCAGCATTTTATATTCATAACCTGTTTCTGCAAATTTAAACGCTAAATAAAGATTTAAATAGTGATTCAAATAATAAACGCTAATTGCAACGAGGATGTAAAAACAGATTGAAGCAATCCTCAATTTCCATAGATGAGTTATTTTTAGAAAAAAAAATTAAAATGAAGTTTTCTAGCACCTAAAACTTGACCATATAACTTTCGCCAGGATATATAAGAAAAATAGAGCGATACATGATCTATAAACTAAGATCGATGCGAATTCTCTACAACAATTTTTGCATGAGATACGATAATTTTCAGGTAGCCCTTAAAATGAGTTTACACTGTAGCCTGCAGAAAAATATATTTATGGAGTTTGCAATTAGATTTCATTATTACAACGAAAAATTGTTGTAGAGAAAACAAAATGATCAATTAAAATTTTGAAAATGACTGATATTTTAACAAGCATAGAATTACTGGAATACGAATCACTGCATGTGCTCATCGTTTCAATAAATATTTTTAGATCTGTGGATTGTTTCCCTATAGAAAGATGGGGCTTTGTCTTGGTTCATTGGGCTCATCTGCTGTATGTTGTTTTGGTAATGCATTTTGTTCACTTTGTTGTTCAGCGTGTCCATCATGTAAAGGCTCGACATCAACACGTATTGCGTACGGTCTTATTCTTGTTGCTGGACTTATAGTATCTTGTATAATGTTGATACCTGGTCTCGAAAATACGTTAAGTAAAATTCCAGCTTTATGCAAAGTACCAAATGCAAATATTCATCTTGTATTATCCATTAATTGTTCACAAGTAGTCGGATCACTTGCTGTATATCGTCTTTCATTTGGTATGTCAATGTTCTTTTTAATTTTATCATTATTAGTAAGTTTACTATTTATGGATAAATAATATAAAATAATATTCGCTGTTATCTACATAGATGATAAAGGTGAAAACATCGAATGATTTTCGAGCAAAGATTCAAAATGGATTTTGGGGATTCAAGTTAATTATACTTATCAGTTTGATTGTTGGAGCTTTCTTCATTCCCAATAATGGCTTTGATTATGTATTTATGATTTTTGGCTTGATCGGAGGATTTATTGTTAGTTAAATTCTAGTCCTTTCTATATTAATCTATTTCGTTTTTGTAGTTTATTCTTCTTCAATTACTTATATCAATTGATTTCGTTCATTCGTAAGTAATCATAGTTGAAAAGAAGGGAAAAAAATGCAAACCGGTTTTTCCTATCAAGCAAAAATGATCTTTTACGAGATTGCTATTGATTGAATTTTTAGTAGATCAATTGTACAAACAAATTAACATCTAGAAAATTAGATATGAAAAGAAACACATTTTAAGTTGTGCAAAATGTTTATTTCATTTATTCGATTTTCCCATTGATTGAATTTTGAATAGGAAATGTTGTTCTGCTGAACAGATAGACTTTTTAGTTTTAAGTTTAACAAACATTGAGACAAGCAATTGTTTTCTTTAGGTGGAATCAATCTTGGGTTGATCATGTTGAATCTGGTTCTAAACGACATGGTTATGGTTTGCTTTTCTTTACTTTCCTTTTCTATGCATTAACAATAACTGGAACTGTGCTATTTTATGTTTATTATGTGCCCGATCGTTCTCTTTGTCGTTTACACGCGTTTTTTATTTCATTTAATATTTTTTTATGCTTTGTTTTATCGATTATATCAATATTACCATATGTACGACAATATAATTCTTCGTGTGGTCTTCTTCAATCATCATTTGTCAGTCTCTATGTTATTTATTATACATGGTCCGCAATGAGTAACAATCCAAAAGAGCTTTGCAATCCAAGTATTAATTCAGTCGCTCATCCTATCAATCCATCGGTAACTTCAAATCCACATCCAACAAGACAACAACATTTACTTGATCCAATCACAGTTATTGGCTTGATTATATTTGTCTGCACACTTTTTTATTCAATTATAACAACATCACGTAATAATCGTGCAAAAAAATTATTTTTCTCTTCTTCGATTGATTCAACGATATTAGATGACGCACAATTAGTGAATTCAGTATCTGATCATAAATGGATGTTAGGTAGTGATGATCACAGTCATCAACGTGTGTATGATGATGAACGGGGATCAGTTACATACAATTATTCATTATTTCATTTTATGTTGGTGCTTGCAGTATTAAATGTAATGATGACATTAACTAAGTAAGAAAGCTTGTCAGCGTTAGAGCCTATCGAGTTCGAGTCTGACAATTGTGATCCATATAATTTTTTTTTTTGAGTTTTCATCCATTTTACACAAAAATGCTTACACTTTTTGATAAAAAGTAGAAGATTTCATTCCTCGATTAGAAAAATTCCTTGACAGTTTGCAGAGTATTTTTTAATTCTGAACCCTAGAAAAATTGAGTACTAATATTCGAGTTCAAAAATCCTGATCGATCGAGTCCGATTCCAAAATTTTCAATCCGTCGGGTACGAGACCGGATCCAGATTCATAAACTCTTGAAGCCGATGGGCTCTAGTCAGCATAGTCCTTTTAAAGCTAGAATATAGAACACACACACATATATATAAACATATTCCTTAGTTTCATGATATTAACAGGACACACATTAAATGAAAAAGCTTTAGTAGACTTCAGCTGTATTCAAATGACAATTGGTGACTAGAAAAATACGATGTTATGCAGTTGTCTATTTCAAACAGAAATGTTTCATATCTATTTTATTCACACAGTCGAATTACATTAGCGTTTTTCTTGATTGAACATTATGCTTATTCTAATTGTTGATTCAACTGAAAAAATAAGTTTGCTTTTTACACAACGAATGTTAACACTCTATCGTATACTTCGATAAACGTACAAACATAGAAATTGACTTTTTTTTGTATGTTATATCTTGATTACTTCAAGTTTTTATTTTTATTTGTTTTTGTTGATCATATGAAGGTTGTAGGAAGTCAATACATCATGGTTCTTAACATCTTAGATGTAGATCTTTATAAGTGAAAATATCAATGACTACACTATTTAAAATATTGATAAACAAAATCAGCTCTTCAAATTTCGAGGAAATTCTAGGCCTTGGTAGGAGTGCTTTTTGATATCTTTCTTGTTTTGTTGCTGAAATATTTGATAAAAGAATTTCAACATGTCTCATTCTTAGATACTAACAAGATATACCCAATAAATGATCTCTTTTCCATTTCGTATCGATAACTTGCGTCGCAAAATATCAGCTTAAAAATTAAGCCAATTGTATTTACCTTTAGAACACATCATATGTGATTCACAAAAGAAAACTATTTTATTTCCAGGTTCTTCCTTTTCTTCTCATCAATTTTTTTTCTCATCAATTTTAGTTGGTATGATCCAGCCAAAGATTTTAGTACGTACAATAATAATTTAGCATCACTTTGGATAAAAATTATATCAAGTTGGTTATGTGTGCTGTTGTATGTCTGGACGTGTGTAGCACCAGTTCTCTTTCCTGACCGAGATTTTTCATGAATTTCATGAAATTAATTTTTTGATTGTTTTCTTTTTACACATCTATTGTTTTCTTTTATGCATGTGAAACTTTCTTAAGTAATGAAAATGAGTAAAACTGAACTATTTAAATATTTTATAAACATTTGTGATTTTATTTAACGATAATAAATTTTATTGTGTTTTTTTTTAAGATGATTGATAATGTTTTTCTTAATGGAATTCAGGTATGATATTGAAGAACCTTTATATTCATCTTTGTTTATATGTTATATATTATTGATAGGTAGTTTTATTCAGAAATTCGACAAGATTTTGTCTAACCAAAACTTAGAATTCAGTGCGATTTGTTTAAGCGTAATGCTGTGACGTTTTGACCCTTGAGTTTCGAACGCTGTCACTTATCGTTTAATTCCCAGCGAACGACGATCTCCAATTAAAATAGACCTGGAACCAACTTTGTAGATCATGAAACGAGCTTTTCAATGATAGAAACTTTTTCCCTAGCTCTCATTATTCAAAAAGAAATGAAAACATGTAACGTAACGCTGTGACATTATTTTTTGTCGAGCGATTTTGAATCCCTTAAGATATTCGGATCTAGTTTATTTTCGTAATCATTGATCTACTCTCTACATATAACCAGTGTACAAAAAATCAAGTTGCTGCATCGAAGTGGAAGCTCTTTACCAGTACTGAAAGTTGAAAGCTCTATAACAATGTAAAAGTTGCCTTGAAGGATGAAATTTAAAAATAAACTGACCATTTTGTAGAGAATTAAATTCTGTATCGATTGGTGCGATGCTGAGCATTTTCCCAAAAACGTTTTTCGTTTAAAAGCTTAAAATACGATTTAAAATGCAAAAATTTTCATTTTTTTTGTAGGAAAAAATTCTAGATTCGCAACCAGCGCAAAAATCTGCATCTAATGATATATAGCGATTTCTTCATCTCGAAAAAAACAATTTTCAAAACTTCCACAGCGAAGTAACACGTTACGTGGACAAGCCGAGTAAATGAATAGTACATGTTAAATCCTTTAAGCATTCTTAATTGTTGTACTGATATCTCAACTCCTGTTTTATTTTTAAACTTATTCCATTGCTTATCAAATGTGTATTACTTAATAGAATGTTTCTATGAGGTGATTAGAATAAATGGCAGTTTAAATAGATCGGACGATTTTAAGATCAGTTTACAATTTTACGGTGCGAATCACTGTATAGCGATGTTTCGAAGTCGCCATATTTTTAATGCGATGCGAAGCAGAGGCATTTCTGTAGTCCGTCGCGAGTTTTCTTGTTCTTTTGCTTTCTCGACGTACGCATCTTTTTCGTCGTTTTGTGATGCGATGATCTCGAGAACACAAAATCGTAGAAAAGTAGTTAAAACGTCACATGGAAGTATCGAGATCGAACTTATAACACCTGTTTTCGAATCTTCAATCTGAAGCTCCGATCTCTCAAAAATTGATTTCCAAAATGACGAAAATGAAAGAAATTTGTTGCGAGATAATTAAAGTGACGCCATCAACATATGTTAGCCACTATAGTCTATTCATTTACAGCTGATCTAAGATAATGAATCATGGAGATAATTAATCGAACAATCGAAATCAATGTGTAAGAATAGAATTTTCTCAGTGATGAATTTCATCATGTCAGCATAAAAAGTATTCAAGATTTCTCTGAATTGAAGATTTTTCGTATACGAGTGCAACTCGGATACCATCTAGTTTTTTCTCGATCTACGCATCCAAGCTCCATATTTTGTGTCGCGATGATCTCGAGAGCGGCACAGCGCTTGACAGTCATTGAAACATCACTAGAATCGTTGAGATCCGAATAGGTACAAAATTTTGTCCGATTTGGTCTATGACCTTTCGTTCACCCAAAGTAAAATCCGGATATTACTAATAATCTGTGGATTTTATTTTCATTAAGTCGATCCGAGCACATTGAGACTTGTCGCTGATGCTAGCAGCGATTAATTATCGCTAGCACTAATAATGAGCGTCGATGTACAATTGCTGACATCTTTAATGCTGTGCTTCGTACTGCATTCATGTAGTCCGTGGCGAATTTTTTCTTTTTTTTTACTTGATGCACGCATCAAAAGTTGTCATTTAGTAGCGCGATGATCTCGAGATCGGAAAGTCATAGAGAAGTCGTTCGAAGTAGAGATGAAAGTATAAAAATTGAACTTGCGATATCTTTTCCGAATTTTTAATGCGATTTTTTGCTTGCTCAGAAATATTGTTCAAAATGACGATTTTGAAAGCTATTTATCGTTTTAACAATTCGATATAATTAAAATGACGTCATCAATAATTGTGAGCCAATAGTCTATTGCTTTACATATGATTCAGGAAAATGATTCATGAAAGTAGATAATCATTCAATGAAAAACCTCGTTAGAAAAGTGGTTGTTACATTTTCCAAGAGATCTCCTAGTGATGAATTTCATAATGGTCGATTTAAGAATGGCGAATGCGAAACATAAATTCAAAATTCGTAAACATTAAGAAAAAAACGGTTCTAATGAACTCTGAAATTGACCATTCATTTTTTTATCTTATTCCCCATGTTTTCGAAAATTCGGCCTGTGTGCTTCGCACCGCATTTCGTAGTCGAGTGGAACTCGAATACCATCTAGTTGCTGATGAATTTACGTAGTGTTGCTGTGCTTCATAAATATTGAAGTAAATGATGACTTTTCTTGTCAAGATGAATTCTTACATCATCAATCAAATGTATTTGCTATTATCAGTGAAACTATCATTAAATAAATTTGATGTATTTCATCTAAAATGACTTCCTAGCGTTCTAATAGGATAGTTGATCGTTGATGTACCATTCAATTACATAGATACGAGCGCTAGTGATATTTACTTAGCACCTTTAGGTATCTTGCACAGGTCATGATAACTACTGTTATAATGTAATCAATATTGATAGAGTAATGAATCTGTAAGAAAGTTATTTTCTTTTGTTTTTGTTTGGAAGCATAGTTTATTGATTGATGTAGAAGCTGGTCATTTTCTTTTCATTTTTCTTTTCATATTAGTGTTTGAACAACTATTAGGTGTCTGTAGAAATCGATACACAAAATATTTCTTTCTGAAAGGTAAAACTTTGGAAAGGTCCATGACAACATGTGCCTACACAAAGGTCCATTCCATGATCTACCTATTATGTTAGCAAGAGAAATTATTGTTTGTTTGAATTGTTCCTGCGATTAAGTTGGAATCTTTTCATGACTTGACTATTACGTTTACTCTATGTATATCGAATTTCTAGAAATACTAGAATTATTTTTTATTAGCCAAAACTACCATCAAAATAGACGTTTATATTGCTGTCAAATGACTGAAGTATTTTTGCTAATGAGTTTAGCTCGAGAAAAGTCATTCATTAGAGGATACTTTTATTTGGGTATCAATTCTTTCTTTGGTAATATAAATAGGATTTAAAATAAATACTTCGTATCGATGCACTAAGCCGATATTACTGTAGAAATTAACCGAAGAATTTTCTTCAATAGTTCTATTAGTACTGATTAAAACTAGAATTTTATGAGATAATGTCTTAACAGAAAATTGTACTATAGAGTTTCGATACACACCAACAAATTCTATACTTTAAAAATAATTATTGATTTATCGGGGCATTTCTGATATTTTTTCATTTCTCTCACATTCTATCTGTTGCAGTTAATATGTTTTTAGTTTTTGTTTTAATTTTTTTCATAGTTCTCACCAGTTGAACTAATTTGTTTCATTCGATGAAGTTATAAAGAACATAGAAAGATCTTTATTGACAACAAGTCAAAAACAAAAACGAGTTGTACAATACAATTTTTACCATCGCCAAAATGTGTCCTTAATCATGTGCAGGAATTAAACATTGATAGAAGGTTACTTAACGATGAAAAATAATAATAAAATCAAGTGATATTCGCCCCTTGTTGTAGGTTTTGGTCATTTTATTTTGATACTTATTTTTGTCTCTCATTTTATCATGAACCAATGTATTATGCATAAATAAAGTCAACTGTTTCTTGTTGCAGTTCTCATGTCAAATAGAAAAAGTATGTTATGTTGCAAGATTTGATTCATTATCAATCAGTTGATAGTCATGGACTAGCGAGACATGTCGTAGAAGATTTCTTACGCAATTCTAGTTAATTTCAAATAACTGATTCGACAGATTAAGCTAACTAAAATGGAGTCATCTATTAGCTCATTTCTTTTTCCCTCAGCGATATTTTAGAAATAACTTATAAACATCATTGAATGGTCTCATGAATGTTAAGTGCTACTCTATCAACCTAATATTCCGTTTAGTTCTTTTCAAGCTAACTGTTCCTTTTGACTAGTTCTTTCAAGAGTACTTTTTAAAATGAGAGGAACTATTACGTCAGTAGTTTTAATACCATAAAATTTGAAAATTTAACTGTAGGATATTACGAAACAATCCTTGTCAGTTGCTATTCAACGAGCTTTGTTACATCGAATATAATTATCAAAAATAAATATTTTGATTATTTACAAAAGCATCAAATAATCTTAATAAAAAGAAATAATTCGATTTGTTTTGAAACGAAGTTGATGTAAAAATTAATAGGTAGTAGTCTTCGAAAAACATAATTCGATGAAAACTATAATAGATAAACAGTTCACATGAACGATACATACAAGAATAGATAGTAGAAAAACCAGGAGCGGCGGAGCGTCATTAAGCTAGGTGAGGTTCATAATATATTTTTTTTCTACCGTGGAATTTTATGAACGCATCAAGCAAAAAATAAGTCTTCTTTTTGTTGAACTGCAGTAAAAATAAACATGGTCGCTATAAAAAAGATGATTGGAAAATACCAAAAAAGACTTTTGCTCCTGCTTTGATGCGCGAATAAAAAATAACAATATTCAGTACAAAAGTAAGTGAGGCTGAACCTCATCTTGTGAAATCTAGGTGAGGCTCAAGCCTCATGGGTCTCAGTGGCTTCGCCGCCACTGGCTCAGCGTAACAAATCCTGAGAATAGAAAATAACAATTTGCAATCTGAAATCTAGGTGAGGCTGAGCCTCATCTGTTGAAATCTAGGTGAGGCTAAAGCCTCACCTGTCTCAATGGCTCCGCCGCCACTGAGAAAAACTCTTGTGAATTTTGGACAATAGCGAGTTATTTTGGAATCAAATAGATTCTTGGTCGAATGACATTTTCATATTTAGAAACAAAATTTTCGAAGCATCAGTTTACTTTAGTTTATACGTAATACAGCTGCATTTGCTTTAGTATGCTATTTTTGTATTTTATTGTTAACTAAACAATGTTACTCTTTGATATTGATTGACTATCCGATGAATAACTGTATTTTACGTTTTTTTTTTATTGAGTACGAGGAGCATATTGCGACATTTATAATTCCGTATCTACTCTGCCCAGGAACAGTTGGAAATATGAGTGCCTTTTTTTCAAAAGACACTTGATAAAATGCTTATCTTGAAGCATACAACTGAATCTTTATAAAATTTGTCATGTTTTAATAGGCGACTAATACGTTGAACTTACACTTTTTATCAATAGTTATTTTTCAGAAGAAAAACTAGTAAGATGAAGTCAGAAAAATCTTACGTACAGCTATTAATAAATATCATTCATTTATTTTAGGCACAATATTTAGAATAAATCAGATACCTAGTACAAGTTTCAAACTACGATTATCCTTATTTCATGCAGATCTTAAAAACAGGTTAAATCTAACGTAAAATTTTGTTTATTCACTGAAATGCTTTACTTTAACGTAGTCGTCAAAGAAAGTTAACCATAAAACATTAAGTTTTAACAAATGAAGAAACAGAATAATATACTGACAATAATCAAAATATATGGTAGAAAGATCGCTGTTAATCTGGAAGAAACTATTGATAGATTCATTATCTTAATGTGCTTTTTTACTTTACATATGACATTATTTAGTGCAAGACTGATTTAATTTAGAAGAATTTAAATAATCACTCACATAATAAACATTCTCCTTTGTGAGTAAGGATACAATATGTTCAGTATTTATTATCTATTTAAATTTACAAAAACAGTTGATAAGATTTAGTTATAACATTCAAACAGAATATTTCATAGTGTATCTTTGAAAACAGAAGATTACTATTTAATCGTACTCGTAAACAAACATGCGTGCAATCAATATCAACAATAATTTTTTTGTGCGTTTGATAATATCTGAATTACCGATGAAAAAGAATGTCTACCTACAAAAGGAAACAATAAAGTTTTGAAAACTATAAAAAAATGAATCTTTTTCTTTTTGTTTATTACTAATTCCGTATGATTTGTATTATTATTTTCTTTTCAAATAAACTAAGTATGACTAAATAAATTGCCCATCCAAGAGAAAAATAAAGCAAATAGTTGATTCTCTTTTTATATTTAGTCATGTCATGTCACAACTGTTACCGTTTATATCCCGCAGTCTATGGTATTCTTATAATAATAATAATTACATGCATATTTACACGCGGTTTCACTGACATTAGAACAAATTTGATTGATCAATTACGTTCATTTGATTATATTCGAACATATGTTGAACTTTACTTTCTTATGCTCTTTGATTCGATTATTTTTATATTATCAAGTATTTTTCTAGTCAAATGTTCTCGATGTTTAAAATATTTACGTTGTATTCGAGTGATTCTTACTCTATTTCAATTGTTTATCTATGTCTACTCATCAAGTAAATTTCTTGTTTTCTATGAATGGAAGAATATTCGAGAATCAACTTCACCGTATCAATTCGATCGATTTGATTATTTAGCTATCATTTTTATTGCATTATTTGCATTAGGAGGAATTTTAATATGGACTTTATTTTTTCGTACTATTAACATTAAATTTGACAGTCGTTCGACAGATCCAGAACGAGAACATCTTATTAATGAAACAACAAGACGATTATATACTGAAGAAGCAAGTTCATTAAATGTAGATGGTACTTAGAGTTTTGATATTTTTTTCTCAAAAACTATTTACTGTTCATTAGTTGCAGATGCACTGTCTAGGCCGACTCTTAATGAAACAAAGAATGAAGATATTCAAGTGCAAATTAAAAAAAATACCAGTTCATGGTGGCGAATACTAAAACTTGGTAAAGAAGAATGGACACTATATATTATTGGTTTTTCTGTATTATTAATTGCTGCAGCAAGTAAAGGAGTACTATGTAAAACTGTTGAAAAAAATCTTTTTTATATTCTTTATTTTAGCTGAAATGATTCAACCTTATTTCTCTGGCAATATTATAAGTTCAGTTGTTGCTAGTGATTGGCATAAATTTCTTATTAGTATATTTTGGTATCTTGGAGTATCAATTGTTTAGTAAGCTATTTTTGTCTTTGATTGTTATAGAAATGAAAATAATTGTATTTAAAATCAGTGTCATATCATCTGGTCTTCGTGGCTTTATTTTTTCAATAACGAGTGCTAATTTAATTCAACGTCTTCGAAATACTCTTTTTACTTCTATTGTAAAACAAGATATTGAATTTTTTGATGAAACTAAAACAGGCGAAATAACTTCGCGTCTATCATCAGATATAACAACAGTTGGTGAAGCTGTTTCCGTTAATTTGAATATATTTCTACGAAGTATGGTCCAAGCAAGTAAGTATCCATAGATAAAAACAGAAATCATATCATTCTACATAGTAATGAAGTAGAATTTCTTTATTAGAGTGGAATTCACTTGAATAGATTCGTTACTTTGAAATTCATGTTTTATTTGAACAAATACAGAGGATCTTTAATTTGGAATAGGTTCGACAAAAAATTCGTCCTCTTAGATTTTTCTTACAGAATGATGATAGCTTTGTAAATTTTTCACTCGTTATTGAATTACTCGTACCATTGTTGAGAAACACAGCTTTTATCTCAGATTTTGTTTACAAGTAGGCGTTCATTCCTGTAATATTGAAAAAATAAATCAATGTGCTAATTTTAGAAACAGACGCAGATATCACTAGTATTTTTAACGATGGAAATTAATTACAACGAACACGCATTTATTTTCAATGAACATTTACTATTCAGTATGCGTATGAATGGGTTTCCTTTCTGAACTTATGTTTATCTGTCAGTGCACTCTAAATGTCTAAAAATTGAATTTAAAACTCAATCCCAATAAATCTTACAATTGTGATAATATAAACATACCTTTGAACTACTATTAATCGTATCAGAAATTTGAATTAAGCCTTAATTACAGAAAATTCATTTGTCCTTATTGATAAAAATGCAACTCTAAATAGGAAATAAAACTGAAAAGCATACTATCTATCTGCGCCTTCAAACATCAATAGTAATCAGATATTTGGTATACATAGAGTATGTTTTATAGATGGATTACGGTCAGTTTAGTATATCATAGAAGAATATTCAAAGTCGAGATCCTATTATTGAAATTCGAATTCTATTATTTATTCAATTATGAGAGCAGCCCCTAAAGAATAATTTAGTAATTAAACTGAATTTTTTTCTCTTTCTGAATACTATGTACCTAACAATGTGCTGAAAATTCCAGTCTAAAGATACATAAAGAGAATCACAATTCTTTGCGGTAAAATTCTTACGCCATTCGAAGATTTAGATTATCTACTGATGAACAATATATAAGAATTATAACAAAGAAAATAATGCTATCTCGAAAAATTAATTATGAAATCAATTTTCTCATATTTCTCATTATTTATTAATATTTATTAAAAGAGATACCTAATAATATTCATTTTTTATATTATTTAGTTGGAATAATTATCATCATGTTAATATTATCATGGAATTTGTTTATTTTAATTCTAATCACTGGCCCATTAGCATTTGGTGTATCTAAGATTTATGGAGATCTTATGACTGTAACTATAATCTATTTTTCTAAGAATAAAATAAAAAGTCACTTTTGTTTTCGTTCGTTTTCTTTCTAATTTTAAAGAACCAACAAGAAAAAATTCAAAGTGCATTAGCTGAATCAAATTCATTAGCAGAGGAAGCAATTTCTACTATTCGTACTGTGAAATCTTTCGCAAGTAAGCGCATAATCTGTTTTCGTCAAGTAAACTTTTGATGCATCTTATTCGTTTTATTTAATATTGACCAGACGAAGATGAAGAAATTCGATTATTTCGTAAAAAAAATGATATTATTCGAAAACATGCAATTCGACAAGCTTTCTATTGTGAGTTAATTTCAATTCATTTAAGAATTCATTCAAAAATTTATTCGATTAGATTTTGGTTACATGTGGAATGGTCAAATATTAACTGTATTACTAAATTTAGGTACACTTGCTTATGGTGGCCATCTTGTCATGTATAATCGATTAAATGTTTCTCATTTTGTTTCATTTATTTTATATCAACAACGACTAGGCGATGTTATTAATGTAAAAATTAGTGATATAGAAATTCTATTTAAATAACATTTCACGTGTTTTAGTCGGTCAACGATGTTTATGCAAGTTTAATGAAAGCAAGTGGTGCATCAGTAAAACTATTTGAATATATTGATCGAAAACCGAAAATCATTAATAATGGAATTGAAAAACCGCATCATTTTCAAGGACGCATCGAATTTAAAAATGTTACATTTTCATTTCCAAATAGAAAAAATGACAAAGTTTTGAAAAATATTTCATTTACTGTTCAACCTGGACAACAAGTGGCTCTTGTTGGACCAAGTGGAAGTAAGATTATAATCAATAACTGACTGTACATTGGAAATTATTTCTGGGATCGTCGGCCTAAGAATTAAAACAAAATATATTGTCATTGCTCATTGATTCTAACAATCTTTAAAAATTTCTAAGTCTTGCCCAGAAATAAAATATAGACAAAAAAAGATTTCAATCTAAAGTGGTACAGCAGCAATTTATTTCATTTATGCACCGTTAAACAAATGTGAGCTTATCAACTACGCATAAAAGAAAATGATAGATATAAATAATGCTAGCCTGAATTTAGTAAAAATCTAAATGAAGTCTTTTTTTTCTATCCATGGCAAAAAATTTTGATAATATCGAAATTTATTGATGCTAACAAAAAAATCTTATATTTCATCCCTTACAGGTGGAAAAACAACATGTATTAGTTTATTAGAACATTTTTATGAAGCAGATGAAGGTGAAGTATTAATTGATGGTATATCTGTCAAAGATTATGATTATAAATTTTATCATGAAAAGGTTAATTATTTAAAAAAAACAATCTTTCTCGTAATTAATCCAGTGCCTCTAAAAATAGGTTTCACTTGTTAGTCAAGAGCCAGTGCTCCATGCTCGGTCGATTAAAGATAATATTCAATATGGTCTAATAGAAATGAAATCTCAAGAAGAAATTGAAACTATCGCTCAAATGGCGAATGCTCATTCATTCATATCAACATTTCAAGATGGTTATGAAACTGAATGTGGTGAACGTGGAGTACAAATGGCTGGTGGGCAAAAACGTTAGTTTTTATTTAAATCTAGAATTTGATTTTATTCAAGGTTTCTTTCTCTTTTTGTTTTTAAATCTTAATAGAAAGAATTGCTTTGGCAAGAGCTTTAATTCGTTCACCAAATGTTTTATTACTAGATGAAGCCACAAGTGCTTTGGATGCTCATGCTGAATCACAAGTAATTCTTTGTTGTTTATAGCAGTGAAATTTGATACATACATACATAATTACGTGGAAACAAGCACGACAGCTAGAAATATCTAGCACTCGAAGAAATTTTAAAATAAAAAGTTGAGACAATGATCATGAAGAACTTAAAGATAAATGACTGAACAGAAAAATTTCTTTCATAGCTTATGTTGCATATGAAAAATTTAGAATCTATCTATTTTAATTGACTTCTATTTGTACTTTTACATTTCTTATTAAAGCAAATTTTTATCACGTATTTATAGGTACAAGAAGCAATAGCTCGTACAGTCCTTGGTCGTACGGTACTTGTTATTGCTCATCGCCTATCAACTATTCGTAATGCAGATAAAATTCTTGTTCTTCAATTTGGCAAAATTGTTGAAGAAGGTACGCATCTAGAATTAATTGATAAACATGGTTTATACTATGAACTAGTTAAACGACAAACAGAATTAAATGAAAGTAAAACTACAGTTCAATCGATTGAAAATCATAAAACAACAATATCAATGGGCATTCCATTCACTGATAAAAAACATTCAATTTCATTCAATTCGAAAGAATCTATTTAACAGACCTATGAATATAAAAAATATATAGACAATGGCACAGCTTCGTTTTTTTTATTTCGTTATATGAATAAATATTCAATTTATTTTAAATCTAATTTTTCTTCATCTTATTTCTAAATTTTATAAGAAACAAGTATGATGGTTTAAAACTGAAAATATCCAGAATATCAAGCAGCTATGTTACGACATTTCTATATAAAGAAATTTTCTGACACTATTTTATTTTATTTTATTCTTTATTTCATTTTTCTTTTTGTGATATGTTATCTCCATGCATTCGTCAAATGTAAAATCTCATATACGATTTAATAGGTAGACAACTTCTCTGTTTTAAACTTAGTTGTAAGAAGAAAATTTATTTCAATAATGTCTTTCTAAGGGCATTTCATTGAGGTCAATAATATACAACGTACCATAACTTTTGTGTATATAATCATGAATTATCTAATCATATTTCAGTATCAAGAAGTCTGACTAGAAATTGATCGTATTGTAATTCAACATATCTATGAATAGCTACTTTATATATTTTTTTTAAATAATATATTCAAATATTTATTCTATCAATATATCGTTTATTTAAGCGAAATTTTGTCATGAACTTGTATCAATTAATTCTATTTTCGCTTTTGTAATTCAGCTCTGATCATATGAAGAATAAGTACGTTTATTCTGATCATTCAAAATAACATGCGATAATGCAGAGAATACAAAATCTATGAATGAATTTTCTCCGTTTAGTATATAGTTTATAATAAACAAAAAATAATATCAATCGCCAATATCGATCATGCCTATTGATTTTCTCTGATAAATCTAAAATTTAAGAAAAGTGAAGAAGAAACCAATGCACCTATTGACATTTATGGATCTACTATAATTTAGATGCGCAATTTTTTCAACCTACAAATATATCGAGGGAAATCTATTTTAACTGTTCATATGCAGGAGAAAAAGAAAATACGGTAATTGAGAGGAAGATATACACGCCGCTTGGTTTATCTCGTTCTAAATATCCAAGAATCATTTTTATTTCTTTTAAGCAGGCAAGATCATAGCTACTAGTTTATTCATTGTTTTTGTTTCGATTAGCCGTCGTTTTTATTGTTGCTCTTAAACAGTTTTCTTATGGTCTTGTCTTATACCTCATTGAACGAATAATTATAGTACACAAACAGATCGTTTTTTTTTGCCTGATATTAATTATTTATTATTATCACAAAATAAAAATAAAAAGAAGAAATCAAATGGAGCCATTATTACTTATATTAACAAACAGATTAAATCGTGAGTTATGTAAGCGTTTCTTTTCGTTTTTTTTTATAATAAGTAAACCTTTTCTTTTCGTTTTTTTTATAATAAGTAAACCTTTTCTTTTACTATTTTTAATATCAAATAAGTTATTTTCTTTTGAAAATTTTAATTAAGTGAAGAAGCTTCTTTATGATTATATGCATCCTCGAATGGATATACGTATGAATATGTATGCATACTAATTGTACATAAATGTCCATTTTATGCATAGCTGACATTTAACTACAAAAACTATCTATTAATATAGCACATATGATGAATGGCAGTAAATCGTTAAGAACTATTCAACCTATTATTATCCTTCATTTCGTATGCCGAAACGACATTGATTATCAGTGTTAAGTAGTGGCGCTATCTTTGGCCGCTAATTATCTTCTGTCTGTTATCTCTATTGGTCACGAGACTGACTAATTGGTTTAACATATGTATGGAGAAAAAGAGTTGTTGGAGTGGTAAAAGGGATTCTAGCTGGTGTTGGTTTGAAGAAATAAAGAGATAGGTAAACGTACCTATCTAACAATCAGAGTCTTCGTGTTTCCCATCATTTACTAAGCATCTGTCAGTCATTTATCTATTTTGAGATATTACATATTTTCTCCTACAAGAAACGTTTATCTCTATTGAAATGTCTCGATTGTTAAATAATTTATTACGATAAAAAGAGTAATGCGCTAATGATTAAGAGTATATTTTCTCATTAAACTGATTCTGTAACATTTAACGGATAATGTCTCGGTTAGTACTTATCGTTCCAAATTATTACATCTAGATACTTTTGAATATAAGATGAATAAAGAATAAGCAAATCATAATTGTATGTCCTTGATGTAAATATTCATGAGAAATTAAAAATAGAATAAAATCCGTATCCGTCACACTTTCTTCTATGTTCAATTCATTTGTAATATTTTAGTTTTTAGATTGATAGGTATATTTTTTCCATAAGAGACTCAATTATATATAAGAAAAAAACTTGGAAGTATTTTTTTTTCGTCTTCAAGAAAAGTATCATTTTTACGCTTACTTTACATCAAATAGTGTCATATGCTGAGTCGGGTGACTTAAAAATACAGAGCGACAATATAGACTTTATTTTTCTTCCTTATAATATTGTGTGTGTGGAAGTTTTTACGCAGTTTGCTTTAACAACAAAAATAGCAACGCGAAGCGCGTGCACTCACGCCTCGCACCTAATTCTCGACCAGCGTACTCACTCTCTCATTCTCTCATTTTGTTGTTGCTACTTACTACTCTTGAGTGAGTATTCTCTGTTGACAAAAGAACATGAGACACACAAAGACACTGGGAAGAAAGAAGAAAAAAACGAAAGAAAAGTAAAGAATCGAAAGGTAAACGCATATCATTCAGCATTTTTCATTCCTTTCGTATGAGACAAACGATACAGTATAATTACGGAAAAGATTCTTGTTCTTTCATAAGCATACATAATGGTAAGCGCGTCAGCACGAATTTTATTTCTTTTATGATCAATCGGCATCATTTGGTCTTTTGTTTATGCGTAAGAGAACAGGATCGATGAATGACTGCGCAGATGTTCACTAGGAGAAAAAAGGGGAGAAACGGAGCAGTATCATATGTACCAGAAGTCCATATCGTACAAGAAAATAAAAACATTAATATATATTTATATCCCGGGTGACTTTTTTGCGTCCTGCAAATAATCATGTGTCACTTTATTGTTTTCCGCAATGTTTTTTTCCTTATTCTTCTTTAATCATAGCTCATATTGTGTCGTTATGTGAAAGTAAGTAACCACGTGCATTTCAAGACGTATATTAATTCTTAGTTTTCTATTTGCATCTGCTTTTCTTATTCTTTTACAGATTTTTATTTGTCAATTGCGCATTTATTTTACTCTTGTATCATCTATACTATTTTCATAGAAAAATTTCTTTTTAGAGAGAATAAAGACACTCGTTTATGTTTCAAGCTGTTTGTTGTTTGCCGCATGACAGAAACAACAAAAACAATAACAATACGAGAAGAAAAAGAAACGATGGTCACATCCATCTGTCTGCGTGTCTGTCTGTCTGATTGTCTTGTTTTTCTTTGCTTTAGAATAGATATAAGTGCATCGAACATAGACACATACTCATTTCCTTCTGTTGCGTGCCATTTTTCAACAGTTATGATGGAATGAAGCCAACACTCATTCATTGAAATGTAAATGCCTTTGGTAATTTCCCCTGAGAAGAACAAAGAGTGTGCGTATGTGTATAAATTTGTCTTTTGAAAAATATATAAAATGAATTACATCGCGTAGCTTTGTTCTAGCTTGAATGATAGGAGAAATAATTATATTGATTCTAGTTTTTGAGAATACTGTTTATGTGTTTAACTCCCTTGCAGAATGATTAGTAATCCTATGTCTGCTTTTTTACGCTTCCTTCTATGCACTTGAGATGAGTCATTTATGTCTGTTTCTTTGAAATCGTAGGCGAAGTAATATATGTCATCAGACAAAATGTTCTTTTGCGTACATCAATTCATTGATTATTGTTGTTGTCATCGTCTACTATTTGCCTGTATGGAAAATAGCTTGATGGAATACGTCATCGCTTTTATCTCTTAGATCATCGTCAGTCTTTCTGCTATCTTTGTAAATAAGAGCGAATCAAAGAGTTCCTAGTTATTGATTTAGCAGACGATCTATTCTTGACCTAGGAAGAAAATAATCTAAAAAACAAATGATTATACCAATCACTTAGTGATTGTCATGCTATAATACTAATACGAACGGCTATCACATCCTTTATATTGCTGTGATCCATCGCATATAGCATTAGCAGCCTACTATTTTCTTCAAAAAAAAACTTACATCAGGAATACATTTTTTTTATGAAGGATACGTAATAGTTTATGATAGATAGTTCCACCTAAAATTGCAATAGTTATTCCTCTTCTTTGTGCAATGTACGTGTATAGTTTTTTTTAAATAAGTTTTCAATACAGTTAAGAAAGCATATTGCTAAGATAGTCATCCGTACTTCCGTAATTTTTTTTTTGTGTAGAAATGCATGTTAACGAATGCTTTTATTTTTATTTATTCACTAACTATTCATATTTATTCTCGTTGTACAAAAAACGAAAGGAGTATCAATATCTACCAATCGAAAATCACGTTAGTGAAGCTAAAATTTTTATTTTCAATCATCGATTGATATTCTGGAGTGTTTTCTAACAATAACTTATTAAGAAATTATTCAGAAAAAGATAAGAAAATATGCAAAAGTAAAAGTCTCTTTTATTTAACTAAGTCACTCCTATGTAATTATAAAAGTGAATCGAAATTCTCAACGAATGCTTAGCAGATATATCAATGATACATACGTATATAATATGATATATTTTAATGAGAGAGTCTGTAAGAGTATCAATATCAACAAATCGATACTATACATTTGATTTTTATATCTACAATGAAATTTAAATCCTATTTACATTCTCATATAGTGATCGATTGTGAACAGAATGTTTTTTTCGTCGCTTATTTTAATACGATAAAATATTACTTCTTTTCGGTGACATGAATCATGTAAGTGTCTGCCGTCCATTTCGTCGCTATGTTAGTGGGCACTTGAATAAAAGAAGAAATTTTCGTTTTTATTGTGACAACGTAGCAAACAAACATTTTTCTTTTACTTTACACATGAGTGAACGTCCTTGGCCAAGGTCACGATGTATATGCAAATACAGATTTTCATGTTCCATCATGCATCGCTTAGATTTCAAGGTAAAATTATATGCCTGTACGAAGAAAATATTAACAGTGGCATAGAATCCACGCCAGAAGACATACCTGATTCTTGTATGCACATCATAAAAAGACGAAAGTACCGCACAAAGAATAAAAAGTTTCAACGCTTACAGGCATTTTAAGTGACGAACGTTCATCGTCGCATTCTACTTCAGACAGAAGTATCTCTTTTATCGTTGAAAGTTATTAATAGGTATTCACTTGCAATTTTCCTCGTTGTCTTTTGTATCAACCTATAGTAGTGACTGACAGATTTTTATTTTATTTGACATCCCATTTTTATGACTATATTTGCTTATCTTCTTCAATCTTACTTTCTACCGTTTGTTTCTCCTTGTCATTACGACCTTACATATATGCTACGCGAGCGTCAACAAATATTCTACCAGCATCTAGCATATATTCATTCGCATCGTCGTCTTTCTTCTTTTGCTGGCTAATACATTGTTTGGCTTATCGCCAAAATGGGAGAAACAAAGAAAGTATCTTTATATTGTTCATCCTATGTTTTTTCTTTGGGTCATCTGCAATCGTTCTCTTTCATATTTCTTTTCATTTTGTGTTATTAATGCATAAATCTCGTTTGCAATAATACATTGAAACTTCTTTAGTATGTACGAAAAGAACAAAGCTATAGAAATATAATTGTTAAAGTTCCTGAAAAATTCTTTGTTCATTTGTTTGGATGTACGCCAAAATCAATAATTATCAACCTTGACTTCTTTCTTTACATTCATGCATCTGTTTCATTCAATTTCTTTTTCGTCGTCTATGTACGAAATGACCTCTTGATTCTATTTTTTTTATCTTTTCTCTGCTCATCATTTTAATGAAAATTATGGTTAGATAGATAGATATGTATGACTGTCGAGACGAATGACTAGACAGAAACAAAAACACATCTCTGTTGCCTTGATATAACTATGAATAGTCGATGAAATGAAATCGTTAATTGAAGAGAAAAAAAAAGAAAAAATCTATTATCATTATTATTGCATAAAGATGAATACGGGTAGAAAGAAGAGATTAATCGTTTTTTTTTCTTGTTCTCTTCCTTCAGCGTTGGCGGAAGGGAAAAAAACCATAGAATCTTCCTTGTTCGTCATGACGAAAAGACATTCAATGAATAGAAAGAAAGGTATACATGTTATTTTTTTTTCTTTATATTTTTAGCGTTAAGTAGTCATTCAAGAAATAATTTTATGTGTCCCATTGGTACTAGTGGAAAAACCATGCCTAAAAATGATGATAGTTACCAATATAATGATGAGTTAAACCATCGATATAATGATATAAAATATTTTGTTAATGTATATACAGCAGCATTACATTTAAGGTATGAATATTTAAAAACTATTATTTATTTGTCATTCATTTATACATTTCTTTTTCAAGACAACGAATGAAAGAAGAAAAATTAATTCATCACTCATATTCAGCTTATTTTAATGATGAAAATAATAATAATAATAATAATTTCCATTCATTATTTCATAATTGTTTTCATTCGTATGAAATTATTAATTGGCTTATAAAACGACAATTGTGTAAAACAATCGATGATGGACAAGAACTATTTCAAGTTTTAGAAAAATTAAAAATTATTCATCATGGTAAGAAGAAATATGAGTTTTTAATTTTTGGCATTACGCCAACAAAAATAATTTCTCTTCCGTTTAGTTTACATCTGTTAGACAAAAAAAGAGAATAAAACTTTTCTAGGGCACTATAAACTTCGAGAATAAGAACAAAACGACAGTAGCTTTCGAGTTATATTAGAATTATTTCTTTACTCAGTAAATCGTGAATTATGTAAAATATAGTCTAAGGCACCATCCGATACGAAATATTTCGAACCTAATGAATCATATGGAGAACAATGTTATCAGCACATAGCAAAATTTGGATTTGTTTTTTAAAAAGATATGATAGGAAAGGGGAAAATAATGAATGTCTAAAGATTCTATTAGAATTGTGACCTTTACGAATCGTACGGCTGCTCATCTATCAATAATGTAGCAGTAAGAAATCATTATACAATAAATAAAGTTAATCGGAAGTTCGATAAGGCGGAAAATGTATTACACATTTTTATCATAGGAAGTTTATTGATTAAGCTCTTAAATAAGATATACAGATGCTCAAAAAAAGAGCTACTATTGCATCACGAGGTCATATACATATTACGAGCTAGTATACACTCGTAGTAAATTTTGCTAACAAATGATTTAGAAACATACTGAAAGCAAAATAATTTTATATCGATTGATTGTCTTTTCATTTTTTTGTCAAAAATTTTACAATTATATTCGATAGGAGTAAGACAAAAACATATAAATTCATTTTTATTGTTAGCAAGTTTCGACTTCAACAATATGGACCTAAGTAAAGGTTAATATAAAATAGTCAGATAGCTAGTCATACATCTAGAAGATTAATAATACAATGATTACATTTGTTTTGCTTTTTACCTGTTTCAACTCGTGATACATAATGTAAAATATTTGAAGTATTTGTGTACTCAGTTTTGATTTCAAAAAAATCAAAACATCTGATAGCTATGGTGACTAAAACAACTCGTCAATATTTATATTTGGAATTTCAAATAGTCTTGGTATTTTTAGTAGAAATTAATTATCTTTATTTCATTGATTTTTAGTTTGTGATTTGAATGAATTTGAATATTCTTCATTGCCGTCGTCGATTACAAATGTTAAATATTTGTTTCGTTTTCGCCTTGATGATGGAACAGCTGATGAAAATCGTTCCTTTCAACAGTTTGCTTCCATTTATGAAACTTATGCAAGGTAAATTAAAATGATAGATTTTGTGTTTTCAAAATACCAATTTCATTCGTTTTAAGTTTATTTACACTTGATAAAAGTCAATGTCGTGGTATAGATTTACAACAAGAACCAACTTCTCGAAATCCATATGATGAACACTCAGGAATATTACTAAAAGGCGACAATTTAGCTCGAATGGTTGCCTTACGTAGTGTTACAAACATGTCTAATATTGAACGTCTTGTTGATGAAATGATCATATATGGCCTTGTTCAATTCAGTACGACAATTGTTTTTTTCTTAAATAAATGAATGAATTAAAATTTTTTGTTTAGATGAATGTGAACAACAAACAGAATGCAATTGTTCAAGAAAATTTCGTAATGACGATCATCATCAATATATACTAAGTAATTCTCATCGTTTAACACCAAAACAACGTCTTGATTTAATTGCTTTAATGCAAAATGATATTCATGAATCAAAACAAGAATCATTAATATCTCCAATATTAAATGAAACAGTGCAAACATCGATCAGCAGTAATACAATAAGTGGTGATCAATCGACACGAAAAACTTCGAATAGTGATGAAAATGATTGTACAACTAAATCGACTTGTTCGACAAACAGTTTCAGAAGAAAAAAATATTCAAGTCTTAATTCACCAGCGAATCCAGGTAGAATAAAAATTTGTAGATAAAAATCATTTTCTAAAAGTTCGTGTTTCTAAATTAGAACATCGCCCAAGTGCAGATGAACTTGAACGACGTGAATTACCATGGTGTTGGAGGAACTATACGGTAAGTTTTTTTTATTTCTATCTTGTTAGATCGATGCCCCAAAGACTAGTTAAATGAAATTCTGAAATAAAAATAATTCTCATTCGCTGTTTGAATTCAAAATCTGAAGCTAGTCAACTAGTGTAGAAAGTTAGATAGTAACTTATTTCTTCAAATATTATTTGTTATAATATATCTATAGGTCTCTGCTTTTTGAATTATTAATTTCACTATTTGTAGATTAGTCATAGTCAATATTATTGAAATCATTTTCTTTGCGCTCAGTTCTATTTTCTTTTTTTCCTAACTAACTGAATATGTCGATACTTCAATGTTACTTTTCTAACAGTGCTGTTTTTTTTCTCTGAATACGTCTATAGTATATTCTAGTTTATAATAGATATGGCACCATGAAAAATAGTTTTAGAAATAATACCGAGCGTGTTCGTTTTCAGGATATGCAGTAAATTTCGTTCTAGTTCAAGATTTTCTTTAAGATAAATATGATGGCAGTTAAAATGGATGAGAGTTTTCTTGAATCTACGTAATTTATTCGACTAAAGAGATATCTCTATTCAGATTTCGACATTTCAGGCTGGTACACATCCGTTCATTTCTCTTGTGGAAAACTGTCAAGTTGCGATGCAATTTTATTTATCCTTAGTTAAAAATACCAATGAATATAGTTTAGTAGAATTAGATTTTTATCCATCTTAATTTCGAAGCAAAACTTGTGATACCTTTCTGCAGAAAATCTAAATCATGATTCTTTCGGTTTAATCAAAAAGATTAAAATAGTTTTTATGATGCATGTATTGGAACGTTGAGTGATTAATATAAGAAAAGCCATAAAGCTATCGAATATTTCGATGGCATTTTTATGGCAGGACAACCTAACCTGAATGCATTAATTAGATATGGAGGTCATTCTTGATAAAAATTTGATTAAGTAATTATAGAAATATTTATTTATGCCTCACTCGTTCTTTAGCACAACTTTCAATTAGTTTCATCGTTCTTCTATCGTATATTAAGCATATTTTGCCTCGAACTAGAGAAGTACTATTATGCAGATAAATCTCGTGAGACTAGAGAATACTAAAATTGCATCGTTTGTTTTTTTGCACTCGAGCATATAAAACGATAATTAATTTCTCTTCATCTGAATATTTATTTTAGCTCAAACGTGATCGTTCTGGCTATGGACTAATTCTTCAAGGTCAAGGTCCATGCTATGTTGAAAGACTCGATCCATATGGTTCGGCATTTACATCTGGAATTCGGGTACGAAAATAAAATAAATATTTGAATTGAGTTTTTTTATTTATTTGATTTTTATTTCAAGGTTAATGAATATATATATGCAATTGAAGGTATTAATGTTCTACGTCGTTCAGGAAAAGAAGTCGAACGTTTACTATCAATGTTCGATAAATGTACAGTCTATACAATATATAATCGGGATGATTTCCATCGGATACCAATACCACATAATGAATTAAATGGCAAAAATGATATTCATTGTTTCAAACATATATCATCATCATCATTAAATGATCATAATACAAATAATAAAAAGAAATCATCATCAACTGTTAATAATCTTTCATCAACTCATACGATTCACCATCAGCATCAATCATCATATTCATCATCACCAACATCATCTCTAGATGGAAGCTCATCATGCTCAATCTCACCGAAACATTCACAACAATATTCAAATAATATAAAAGGTGCATTGACAAAACATTTTCAATTTTTTCGATTAACATCTCGGTCTTGCTCGAATACATTGAAATAATTTGAGAACAACAGTAGTGTATATATATATATGCATATATTACGTTTTTTTGATCCGGTTTCTTTTGTGTGTATGTGTTTGTTCACTGCTCAGGTTTTCACGTGTGTTTCTCTCTGCACTATTCTGTATGTTTTTTTCTTTTGTATGATGCGATGCGTGCAGCACATCTGTCTATAAAAATTTTATTTCTTTTGTAAATAAGTTTTTCTTGGATTTATTTGAATCTCTATTTTCTCTTGCACTTTTTTTTATGGTAAATCGTGACGAGATTTATAGGCAGATGAAAAAAGAAAACTTTGGTTTGACGACTAATAATATGAAGAAAAAGATAGAGATAAAAAAATAAAGTTTAAGTTGGAGCTGCAAAAATAATTGCATCTTTTTTTGTTAAAATCATGTCAAAAATGTTAGGAAGATAACTTTCTTATTTGCTGTTCGCAAATATTTAATGTGGAAAATGATTCATTAATACAATCGTACTATGCACAACTGTATCAATATTCATATACTTTTGGCGATGTCTTGAGCAAAGTTATTGAGAAGAGTATCTCGAACGATCAGTAGGATTTACTTGATTTGATTCAGATTCGTTCGGTTTTCTTGAGTGAAGTTGTAGTTCTTAATGAGTTTTTTTCTTAAAACGAGTCTCGAAAATTCTCTTGATCCATGTAGTACCCAATATCCGTTCAACTTTAACAAAATATATTTCAATAGGAGTTCTCATTCATCGATGCAACCATCTTTGACGACATTTCTATCTCTTAGTGTATCTTAAATTCGAACCTGTCACATATTTGATTGACGAATGACAAAAGCATGTCACCATAACATAATATGGCTGTGCGCCTAGGAACAATTCTAAATATAACCAGCATTTTTATCCACTTATTAAATTGTCAAGTAAATGATGATGGCTAATTGCTTTATTCTTGGATCGCATCATATATCTAATTATTTAATAACAATTGATCTTGCTCCATAATGCTATCATAGACAGTAGTTTTCATAGTTGATTTTAGCTTAAATCACATGGGGTTCGTAGTTTGATCATTATTTATATTCACATACAATACATTTAAGTCAAACAAGATCAATTGTTGCTTTCGTATAAACTGAATTACAGCTAAATGAAATAATAATATTTAATTTAGAAGCTTCATGAGTGTGATCAAATCCAAATAAAATCAATAATATATCTTTGACATATATTCATAACAATCATTTTTCTCTTGCACCATTGATTATATCATATAATTATGTAATGCTATGTAACGTCTGCAAAAGTGAACATCATTATTTCTCATAGCTATTTATTTTATCAGAACTTCGACTATCGAAAATAGCTAAGAGATTTGTTTCAAACTAATAATGAAAAAAAAGCCACTCCCTCGTAAATGCTAGAATTCAATCGTAGTGACCAAAAATAAATAAGAACAGTGATAGTTAGTGATCACTTGTTTTACAAAAAGGTTTCTGTCACAGTAACAGCAATATATAAGTTAGTAGTAGCATTTGAATAAAAATTAATAACGATTGATATTGTTCTTGGGAATATAAAATGATTGTAAGAGATACCATCAAATAAAACATTGTCACACTATATTTACAGTAATTTTTCAATTTTTTATTTTGTCGACCTGTACTTCTTTTGACAAAGTCTACTATGAAATCCTCTAAAAAATGCTGAATGCAATTTGACGAAGATACCATTCTTGATTTTCTAACAACTAATGTAAGTTTTATAGTCAACCGTGGTAAAAATTGAACAAGAACGGTTGTTCTTTTTTTTTTGATGAAGTTTTTTGTATTGTCGTAGGATGCCGAGTTCGAATATCATGTGTTCACATGTTATCTATTTGTGTGAAAAAGAAACATACTTTGAGATAGTTGAGATGTGGTATAGGAAAAGTTGAAAAAAATGATTCGAATCCTGCGAAAAGACTATATTAGTTCAATAAAATATACTATTTTTATAAAGAAAACAAGATGAAGAGTTCTTTGAACAAAGAGGAACGCGATAGAATGAAAACTACGAACAATCATAGTCGACATAGAGACTCCACTAATTCTTCTATCTCAGCTATTAGATCTTTTTGAGAACGATCTACACTATAAATAAGTGTGTTTCGAGTCTACCGTATTCTAACGTTTATAGATTCAAATCGTTGATTGCTCATGTTCTTAAAGTACGTATATAACACGCCTTCCGATCTGACTCTTCAAAAGCCAACGTACATAAATATTCATATTGCTTAAAAACATGACAAATATAATATATCATTTTATTTGAAATTTAGTCCACTAGTAATTATTTGCAAAACTTAAAAGCATTTACTATGATTGAGATAGCATGTGCCTGTGAAGTTAAATTAAAACGGAATTACTCAATTATTGATCCTTTGGTTTTTATTCAAAGTATCAAGTGGAAAAGCATCTAGACTTCATCATAAGTCTATTGCTTCTTCGAATATTCTAAAATTTTCCCAAGTGAACCATGTGATGAATTTGTTGGTATATTGCATTTGAAAAACATTTTCACTAGTCACATGCATGGTAAGAAAACTCAATTAACTTGTAAATGCACTAACTCAACGAACAAGTGAAACAGTCAAAAAATGCGATCGAATAGTCATAAAACAATGCGTGAAGCAGAATTACTGCCATAAAAAACCCAATGGATTATGTTTTTATGTTTAAAACTATAAAGAATAAATGGACGAATAATCAAAAAAAAAACAAGCGAGAATAACAAATAATAAGAATCTGCCAAGTTTCCTCTTTTTTTACATACAAACATACAAGCACACACACACAGTCATTCAAACGTTCTCTTATCAAAACTTAGAAAAAAACTAAGTACAAAAAATGAAAAGATATGCTAATAACTAAGTGCTTTTTATTTTCTTCATTACTTTTGAATAGAGATTCATTGATATTTTTTCTCGATTCTTTTCATTTTTTGTATTCGACTAGATCCATTAAATAATTGCTTTAAATTATTCCAAACCGCTGATGACGCATTTTCTTGTGCACGTATTAATGATGGACCATTGCCACGAAATTGTGCTAGACGGCGATCAGCAGTTGATAAAATAACCATTGATTGATATTGTGCACTAATTCCATTTTCATTTTCATTCTAAAAAAGAAATTCTTCATATTTTTATATAGAATTAAATTTTATTTTGTATTTTATACAAACCATTTTATCTAAGTATTCAATATGAATTCTTAATTTTTGACAAGTTTCAATCAATTGTTGTTTATATGAATTCTCAACGTTTGATGGCAATGATGATGGACTAGATGACATTTTATTATCTTTCTCAATGATTTCCTCTACAAAATGTACATGTTTTTTTTCTTGTTTATCTGTTTTCTCATTATTTCCATCTCTTTTAAGCAAACTTTTACTTGGTGGTGGTAGTAAAACAACAGCGGTATCTAATTTTTGAAGTAAAGCTTCAGCAGCAAGTTGTTTAGCTATTTTCTTCGTTTTACCATAGCCTTCAGCTACGTCATTATCACCAAATCTGATTTGATAAGTGAAGTTTTCTTTATCAGTTAACTGAATAAATTCAATTTTGACTTGCCGTAATTGAGCTGATTGATAAATACGTGTAATCGGATTCAGTTTCAACTGAATATTAGTTGATGGTAAAATTTCTAACATTTTTCTTGCAGCCAATTGTTTAGCTGTTTGCTGAGTAGAACCTGTAGCAGTTGCAGAATAATTTTCACCAATAACATATGTGACAGTTAATGGATCATCAAAAGTAATGTGAACAGTATGACCAAGTTGTTTCGCTCGTTCATACATAAGAGATATATCGGATTTTCGTGGATGTTGTTTTCTAGCATTCGATAAGAATGGAACATTCAAATGTTGTGTTGATATTTGATTTTGACGTAAGAAAAATAAAGCATCAAGAGCACACTTAGTACGAGCTTGCTGGTGTGTATAACCATGTCCATCAAAATATGAATTATGACCAAGATAAAGACGATAATAAAAAAGAATACACGACTGATTTGTTGAGTTTGATTTAAATTGTTGATTGAGCAAAACATAACGAATTGAAATATGATTTTGAATAGACCATATATTTAATGTAACAGTTGGTGATTGGAATTCTTAAATAGATTACAATTTTCTTAATAGAACTATTCATGTTTATTTTACTTTATAGGGATCTATTTTAACAATAATTTTGAAAGTATGATAGTAAAGACATATTTAGCCATACTATAAAAGCACTACGACAATCAACGGCTAACATAATTTTGTAAAGTTTCAATCATTCTCAAGGGTAATTTTATTCACAAAAAGTGCGATCCTATCTGATAAATAAGTCATATACGATTAAAATAGAACCTTAAATATTCAAAACCATGATATTAATTAAAATTATCTTTTTTTTAAATTTCTCTACTTTGTGAAAACATGAATTTGCATCAAAATAAAACTGAAATTTGAAATATATAGTATATATGTTTGAAGATAAGCCAAGCGGTAAAATTTCATGTAACCGAGATTTGGTTTCTTCCAAAAATTTGAGATAATATGTGTTGTTGCCAGCTCGAAAACAATTTCTTTATAAAAAAAAAAGGCAAAAAAGCTTCTTTTTTCATTTCTTTTCTCTTAATGCTTTTTTATAACTTTAACCAAAATATTCTTTGTGAACCTTCATTTAATGTATTGTTTTTGTTTGAAAGATCATGTCCAGGTGAAAGATGCGTGGCATATTCTCTTTTTAAATGAAAGTTTTCTAGAATTACATAAGTAACTTGTTGTAGGTAGAATTGTCTTTCAAGTGTTTTCAAAACATTAATACTTCTCATTATTTTTTTCTTCTCTACTGGAACAAATATAAGACTTCTAAGATCTGTCACACAAAAATAAATTCTTAATATTCAGTAAGGATTTGTAGATAATTTTGAGATTACCGAATTAATTATTTCAAGTGCCTTTATGATAAATATCTCTCTTAAACATCATAATATCAAGCTAACACGTAAAATTTAGATGCTCCACTATGTTTCCAACATATATTAAAAGTTTCATACGATTTGAATGCATTTATCTCATGATTAATTATTTTTCAGAAAAAAAAGAAACTAATTCAAACAGCACACATGAGCAAAAGAATGGCAATACAACTAACTTGAATTCTATAAAATCAGAAATTATTTAAGTAAATTCAATTCGAAAGCGTGCTTATTTCAAATGAATAATAGATATATAAATTGACGATGAACTTCATAACTATATTTTGACTAGAGAATGAGGATATATATATATATACATATTTACAATGCACTCAAAAATGAATCTATTTCTAAAACACTGAACTAATCTCTTTCAACAGTAATTCAATTGCTTTCGGGAATAAAATCTTCAGTTTCAACAATAAAATACTATCGTAAGAATAATGTTTTTTTTATGAATAGCTAAAATTTTTTTTTCTAAAATTTATGTTGACCCTACACTAAGCTGTATTGAGAAACTGAAAATAATTTACTTAAAAACAATTAAGTAGTTTTGAAATTGAATCTCTAGATTTATTATAGGATTTTTAAAAAGATCTCTTTACTACGTAATATGAATTTTATGACAGTAAATTGTGTACCAATTCACTTGAAATCAGATCGATATGCAATCAATTCGAAAAAAAAGGGCATGCTTTGATGTTTGCTATTGATCGTTATCTCTTCCTTTTTGTGTTAAAATAGGAGACATAGAAACTTGCAAAATTAGACATTGGAATACTTCATGAATCACACCCATGATTGAGTTCTATTTTTTCCTATATACATCATACTTATCACTAATAAATCTTACCGTTTATTTGTGAATTATCTTGGTCATAATTATTGATGTTTATTGCATTATGGTAATCATTCAGAGCTAGTTGCGCAGCCGCATACTTTGCTGATTTAATACTATGCTCAGTACCAACATAACTTTTATCATCTACATGAAGTCGAACTGTATATATTTTTCGATGAACTGGGCCAAACTCTTTTTCCAATCGATATTCAACAAATATCTATATTGGTATAAGCTTTTTGTACACTAAGAAAATTTTCGTTTGTATGAACATACTTTATTTCGTTGTGCTAAATTGTAGATAGCTTTTATCGGTGAAATTTGTTGCATTTTTGCAGTAGTACTACTAATAATAGGGCCGATTATATACACTGAAAAACTGCGTGACAGTGATTTTGTGTCTTTCCTTTTATCTATTTCACATTTATTTTCCTTTTAGATATGAAAAGACGGACAGATGAACAACACATGCATATACAACAGATATAATGTCGGAGAAGCGCTAGGTAATCAGGAGAAAAATGCGCGTGACTACACAATGATAAAATGATAAACGGCTAAGAATAGAGGAAAGTCAATATTCTGTTTCTTTCTTTTTTCCTTGCTTTCTTTCTTTCGTTCGTTCGTTCGTTCGTTCTTTCTTTCTTCATTTCATAGAGCCCCAATTTATGAAAAAAAAACACGTTAGACTTGATAATAATAGTTGACATATTCCTATGATTGCAAGTATTTATTGACATAAAATATTCATAACTTTCATTTAATAATATCAATAAATCTCAATTTCTATATTTCGATAGAAAGAGAAAAATTAACGTATGCTCAATTTGATATAATCAAACTACTATGAGTACCTATAAGAAATTTATACAATTAATATCCTGGAAGTAATATTAAATTTATTCGTATATAAATTTGGCATCAAGGAATATTAAATTTTATATGAATAGCGTAATTATAAATGTACACGAACGTGTTGTAAATACTTGTATGAGTAAATAGCTACTAGCTTCAAATTTTATTTATCTTAGAATGTTCTATATTATCATGCAGTGCATTTGTGTCGTCTATTCAACCAAAAAATGTTGTGTGTATAAATCATAAACATTTTCACTGTGCGCATTAATTGAAGTCGCACTGTGTTTTTTTAACCAGAATATTTCTGTCGTATCGATATTGTACTCGTATGTTTGTCAGGTATTTTCTTTTCGTTATGACTATCAAAACAACAAATTATGTCCAAAAGTATTGCATTGATGATAGATGCGCGCACTGCGCATCATGAAAAGTCACGTCTTTTTGAAGGTAAGATATTTCGAAAGATAAACAAGTATGCATAAAAATACACTACTTTTCTCGTTTAAAAACAAAACAAACAAATTAAAATGTTGCCTCGCTTTGTTTACATTGAAGACAATCAATATCAGTTGATTTGTTTTCTGCAGTACAATATCTGCATCTCCATGGAAGATTTTTATCCGTATCGGCATCCTTATTTATTGTTTTTGGATTATTTTCGGAATAAATTGGTGAAAGTTGAGTTTCATCTTCTTCCGGTATTGCTTGTTGATTTTGATCATAATATTTTTGATGTTCTGCATAATATCGTCCATCTTGATCATAGTATTCTTCATCTTGAGCATAATATTGCCCATCAGTTTTGTAATATTGTTCGCTGTCAGGGTAAGATTGTTCGTCTTGATAAGACTCCTGTGGAGGTTCTTCTCGCTTTGAGCGTTTACTTTTTTTTCGTCGAAAAATTCGTCGAAGTGTATCATCAAATGATAAAAGATCAGTTTGCATTCGATTAATTGTTGCATCATTTTCAATAGCTTTACCACCAAACATTTTTCCTGGTATTTTTTGCACTTCACCAATAACGTCTTCAATTTGTACAGCATTTTGACCCGTTCCAAATGCCAAGTCATCTATTGTCCAGCTAGATGCAACTGCTTGTTTCTGTCCCATACTTGATTTGAAATGACTTAAACTTAATGTTTTTTTACCTGTAAACATTATATATTCCGCGTTCTTTCAAGCATGACGCGGTGAATAGTAACATTTTCACTGATTATTATCATTGTATCGAATATATAGATATATTTTTTTAAAAGAATGTATAAAACAAAAAAAAACTGATGACAACAGCAAGCGAAAAAGTAATCTCGAATATACAGAATAAATAAAAGAGATGAGTATTATGCATAAGAAAAACAAAATTCAAATATAAGTCTATAAATAATATCGAATACGAGATACAGACAAGATCAATACTTTTATAGTTAGCATCACTGTTATCTGAATTAAACATTATGAGCAACAACATAAAATTTTAACACGCTTAGAAGGTATTGGAGTAAGTGCAGCTAATATAGCAGCATCAAATGTTTCTTTAAGATTTTCCTGTGTTAATGCTGAACATTCAATATATGCATATGCACCGTATTCTTTTGCTGCACGTTCACCTTCTTCACGTGTTATTGGCTTTTGTTTCGATTTAGCTAATAATTCAACGTCGGCTAGATTTTTACGAAGATCAATTTTTGTTCCAACGAGAACAAAGGGTGCTGTACCAGATGGTGATGTTGATTGACGTATTTCAGCGATCCAAATTTTAAGTGCATTATTAAATGATGCTGGAGCCATAACACTGAAGCAAACAAGAAATACATCAGTATTCGTATATGAAAATGCACGCATCAATTCAAAGCCTAGAGAATAGATTGAGAAAACAAAAATAAAAAATTGTCATTCTCATTAGAAGATTCTGACCAGTTTGACCAGCAGTGTCAAATAAAGCAAGTGTGCACGGTTCATTGTTAATCATTACAGTAACTGAATAATTATCAAATACCGTCGGAACATAAGACTGTGGAAATGTATTCGTAGTATATGATATAAGCATTGATGTTTTACCAACACAACCATCACCAACACAAACACATTTTATTGTTTTATTTGTATAATTACTACCCATTAAATTATTCGAAGTTTGTGGCATTATCTAAAATAGGTAATAACTGTTCATATCATTCAATATAACTTTAATGAATTTCTTTCGCTTTATTTATATGCAAAAATGATAGTACATAATAGCCTATTAATCGCATTACTAGGAAAAAAGAAAAATAAGCGAGATGAAACACAACAAAGAATGAATGCGATTGTTTGACGTAGAATATCAAAATCAAGTGTGTACAGACACTTAAATAATTCATTTATTAAACGATAAAAAAAATATCATAAAACAAAAAAAATCCTGTGAAGTATACATATGTATGATTGTTCGGCCAATAAAAACCGAAAATTATTCATCAATATACAATAAAACATCACCAACTATTCGATAATGTATTTTCGATAAATTCAAATTTATTCTCAGAATATTATGTTCGAAGTTATAGCTAAATAAAAAGTAAAAACAAAACGTTTCAAGTCAACACAAGAACATTGAAAATTTGTTTTTGTTTTTCTATTATAAATCTACTATTAGAAGAAAAAGAAAGAAACGATTAGGCATATTTGACCTGTTTGATATCACACAAGGATTGTTCATTGTTTTGTGAATTTGCTAAAGCAATATGCTTTCTTAATTGATCCAATGCAAGTAAATTTTGTCTTCGTAAATCTTGTTCTTTATCTAATTTCGTTTGTAAATCATTAGTTTCTATTTTCAATCGATCTTTATCAACTTGAGCACGTTTTTCAGCTAAGTCAATACGTCGATCGCATTCACGTCTTGTTGTTTGATCATAATGGTCGATTCGTTTTTCAAGCTGTTCCAAGCGTGTTTGCTTTTCGAGTAAATCAGTTTGCATTTGCAAATGATTACGACGATAGAATTCATTTTGTTCAGTTAATTTTTCAATATGTTCAGAGAACTCTTTATTTTCCTGACGTTGTTCGTCAAGAAGTTGTTCAGATGAATTCGCTCGAATAGTCCAACGTGTATGAGTCTTTTTAAGAGATAAATGTTCTTCTTGAAGTTTTTCTAATATCTGATTTGTTTCATTAAGTTTGTTTTTAACAATGTCAAGTTGTTCTCGATAATAATCATTTTCAGATTTTAAACGTAAACATTCATCACGTGCTTTTATATAGGCTGAACGAATAATGGAAATTTCATCAGATGTCCAAATATTTTCAGTTTGATCAATGTTTTTCTCTTTTTCTTTATGTTTCTCAAGAAATGATCGAATAAGACGAATATCAAGTACGGAATCAACATGTTCAGTTTGATTAGATGTTGTTTTAGTTTTAGTTTTAACTGTATTGTCATCTTCTTGTTGGGCTAAACGTTGAATGAGAGTAAATAAATAAGATTGTTCATAAATAGCTGCTAGTGTTGGAGCATCAAATGTTGATAACGTAGTAATATAACGACGTAAACGTTGATTATCAGGTTGGAAGGTAGAACGATAATCACGAATAGAATATTGAGGAGGAAAAAGTGATTCAACCCAATGAGATGGTGTAGGTGAAGAAGTCATCTAAACTCAAAAAGAATAATGAAAATTTCTCTTTTAGATTGCATGGTTAATTGATTCAATATAATTGCAGCAGATGTGTATTCATACTTTTGATCATTGAAATATCTGTTCATATGTACATATGGTACATTCATGTATATGTTTACTTGACGATCGTTCTCATCAGTGTGCGAAGATTCTAGTACATAACATTGTCTCATCTCTCAATAGAACCTTTGCATGCTTTAATAGTATTTAAAAATTGAAATCCGATAATATCCTCAATGACGAAGTATGGTAGTTTCAAATGAATTTTATGTGTTTTGTTCATATAGTTTATCTTCGTCTTTTTCATTGGTATCCTGTTTGCCATTGATTGTCATATAGTGACCTCCATTCAATTCTCTTCCGATTTTATTGGTTGATTGAGCTAGTATCTCAGCTGTAATATATCGTAGTTTTCGACAAGTTCATTCTTATTTTTCTATTTTTGCAATTAAACGCAATAATGTTTACTGTTTAAACGAAAACTTTATATATTCTAATGGCATCATCATCAGTTATTCGAGTTCAACAACAACAAGGACTAATTAATCATAATAATCATTCGAATTCAACTAGTGAAAAACATACAATAAGCATGTTTCGTGTATTTCTTCGTGCCTTTGACTATATTTATTTGTTAAATACAAAAATCTTCTTTTATTTTTTGTTAATGTTGAAACGATTCCTGAGATTTTTTTTTGGCGTTTGGACATTTATATTTGTTACTTTACGTGGATCAAAGAAAAAAGTATTAGACTGTAGTAAATAGCGTTTTTCTAAATAAAACTTTTCGCTTTTTATTTTAGCTTATTCAATTCCAATCTGTTAAATATTATAATTGTCCTCTTCAACCATTATCTCTTCATAGATTGCGTATGTAATACATTTATTTTCAGCCGTACATATCTTTGTTCTTCCATAGATTTTCTTCCTAAAAAAATCTTAGTATTAGATTTGGATGAAACTTTAATTCATTCACATCACGATGGTCTTTCACGGGTCGCTACTGTCAAACCGACAGGACCACCTGATTTCATAGTTCGCGTTGAAATCGAACGACATCCAGTTCGCTTTTTTGTTTATAAACGACCTCATGTGGATTATTTTCTTGAAACAGTAAGAAAATCAATGAAGACAAATTTAAACAAAATCACACAAAAATTCTAATACTTTGTTTTAGGTGAGTCAATGGTATGACCTTGTGGTATTTACAGCGTCTATGGAAATATACGGCGCAGCTGTAACTGAACGATTAGATAATAATCGAAATATTCTTTCACGACGATATTTCAGACAACATTGTACACTCGAATTTGGTGCATATTCAAAAGATTTAGCTGTTGTTAATGGTGATCTTTCGCGAATATTTATTTTAGACAATAGTCCTATTGCATATAGATCTTATCCATTAAATGCAATACCTAGTAAATCATGAATGCATGTTTAATTTGTGATCATTAATATTTATCTCCGTTTTTGTTTTGTTTAGTTAAATCATGGTTTTTTGATCCAACAGATACGTGCCTATTAGCATTGCTCCCATTTCTTGATGCATTGAGATTTTGTCGTGATGTTCGATCTGTCTTAGGAATGAACTTACATTTACATCAAAATTTAATGATGACAAGTACAACTGGACTAACTACACAAGTTGTTCCATCATCGATGCGATAATAAATTAGATAGCTACTTTGATTAGTATTCTTTTTTTTTTGTCTTTTGCTGTATCTTTTTTTCTGTTGAGTGTACATTGTTTTGTTTGTGTGGATCTCATGACAGAGAAAATAAAACGCGCAGCCCGGTTACGTGGCCATTGTGATTAATTATTGCTTTTCTTTTAACTCAAATGAAATCAATATGAATAGCTTTTCTTTGCAAAGATTCTGCAATTTACAGACAAGTAAACGAACTCTCTGTATCCTATGTATCCAATCTTATAGTTATTATCAACGGATGTATCGATACAATGTACGAGAATCCTATGCTGATATATAGATGTTTTATGCTGCAAAATCGACGCAACATAATCAGTTAGCACTTCATAACAATTCACCTGTATTTGATTCAACACTTCGACTCTCTCTTTTAAGTAGATAAAATACTAATCATGAAAGACAAACCTTGATTTCAATACTCATCAATTATATTATCTCTTTCAAATAGATATCAGATTTTTTTCAGTTGTCGTATGTAGAGAATGTCACATTTGAATAGTTCATCATCGTTTACTTCTTAGATTTTTTATAGTAGGTTATGTGTAATAAAAAAATCAGTTTCATGAACACCTAAATTGAACGTTCGGATTATGCCTCGATCAAAAACTGTTCAACAAATGCGTAAAATACCATTAATGCAAAGCAATTCATGATCTTGAGTTGGCAGAACTCTAATATCATTCTATATCAAATGAAACTTACTCTGAGTTTTTCTAACTATTGTATAACTAAGTATCATCAAAGGATTCAGTATTATAGCTACCGTAAAAAGAATTGAAGAATCCTTTCAAGTACCGATAAACAGTCTGTTTTCAAAAGAACTTTCAAAGTTGTTTTTTTTATATTCTATCTTTTAAAACTATATCTGAACAAAAATAACAACTGACTTTATTATTCGTGAATAATTAACATCAATTATTCAAGACCGAAGTAGAAGTTTATTTTGATTGAATTTGTTCTAAATAAAAATAAAATTGAGATCGTTTTTTGTTGTAATTTACAATACTATTGACAATGAAAAGAACGTGGTTGTGACAGACTTTAGGGCTGCCGGATCAGATACATCGAAATTATTACGTCTTCAAACAATCAAATCAGTTCCTTTTTCTGTATATGTCAGTCGAGAAAGTTACAGCTTATAAACATAGAACAAATCATTTTTATTTCTTTTGCTAGTTTCCACCAATTATATGCTCATTCTAGTTTTAAAGCTCATAAAAATCTTTCAAGTAAAAGAACTATGCTTGAAATATAATATACATCTAGTAATCAATACAGTGCATTTCAACATTATTCTTTCGCTCTATGAGAAAAGTAATAAAGAGCGCCGGTTCTCATTTTTATAGATGAATTACATGCGGAATCGATAATAACAATAGAAAGCAAAGATACTATACCAAGTACGTATCCTTTCTTGTCTGAAAACACTATTGAATTTAAAATCTTTGCATCAGATGTAAAAACTGTATGAATGAATTTGAAGAATGTATCGACTAACTTTGAGTAATTTATAGATGAAAAAACGAAATGTAGTATTTATGTCAACAAAAATTTTCGTCGACGAACTAATACAATATGTTTTAGTTCTAATAAGTATATCACCTAATAAAGAATACCATTACGAAGACTATACAGCAACAAGACTTAATGAAAGTAGTTTTACCATGATATAAAATTTTTCTTATTGATTATACATTAATCCCTGGAAAATTTTTGAAAAAAAGCTTAGTAATAAAAGAAATACTATTCAAGTATAATTTCATCATTTAAATAAAAACATAATTATGTTCGAAATGATTGTTTCATGAATATAGAGAAAATATTACTTAAGCTAAGTTTGGTTTACGTTTCAGCTCGATTTTTTTATTTGATGATTATTAAGAAAAGCTTTCAACCAGAACATAATATGCTCTAAGGTTACCTCTGCTCGGTATATATATTATTCGTTGTTATAATCCGTTCTTGCTTTTCTCTCTTAAATAAATTTATCACTTACAACATGTAATTCAGTATTTTATTATTCTTACAATTATATATATATATACCAGACGTTTTGAGGGGTGGCAGAATTCTCCCAAGAACAACCAGCAGAATTCTGTAAGAATAATACCTATATGACTTAAAGGCACATTGCACACTACCAACAGAGAATTCTGTTTGCCCAGCAGAATTCTGTGTTACTGTATACACACACTACCTTGGGTCGAAAGCAGAATTCTAAGCAGAATTCAACATTTCCCAGCAGAATTTTGTCAGAATTCTGTTTGCCCAGCAGAATTCTGTGTTACTGTATACACACACTACCTTGGGTCGAAAGCAGAATTCTAAGCAGAATTCAACATTTCCCAGCAGAATT
>CAJNYU010002526.1:0-12538 GCA_905331475.1 Rotaria socialis | reverse complement strand
TCCATGATTGGTGATACTGTGGTTTGAACACAGTACCTTGTGAATATGTGTCGAATAACATATCCACTCAACCACGGCGGCTTTGCGGCGGCAAATAACGCTATCAAAACTTTTTATCTCTTGCAGCGGCACAACGGTTAAGCTTGTTTTTTCGCAGCGTCGGCTCCCCCAAAATTTTTAAAATTACTACTAATTTGGTGGCTGCGGCGGCTGATATTACTGAAAAATCGGCTGCTGCGGCGGCTCAGCCGTACGGCTGACACCTCTACCCTCAATTGTGACATGCTTGTGCAATGTATACTATGTCTTAGGGTAAAACTTCAGGAAAAAGAAATATCTAGAATTTTAAGCAGAAGGTCGAAGTTGATTAGAGTCTACCTTATACATAAAGTTCGAAGTCAAAAACGATTGAGCTGTAGAAAGCGCTGTTGATCGTTTTGATTGATTCATTAATAAATTCGATCATTATATTCAACTGGATCAGTTCTTCGGTATCATTAATGAATAAAACTTTACAAATTTCTAATAGTTTTTAAATAAATATTTTGTAAATTTAGAAAGAAGAAATTTTAATGAAGAAGCAGAGATGCTCAATCATTATTGAATAGGCATAATGAGCAAAACATATCACCATTGTTGAAATGCAAATTTTTCTTAAAGATGAAAATTCAGAAATTAGAATTTTTTGATGTTTTTATTTCATATTGTTCCTTGTTTTTAAAATGTCTTCAGTATGAATTTTATTTTTCTAAAAGAAATAAAATTTTTGAAAATTCATCGGAAAAATAATATCATCTATCGATCCAAAACGGTGCAGAATATGCTATTCAACTTCTTAAACAACCAAGGTCGAGCAATCCGACAGTAGGCACCGATCGGAACCCATCCGATCCGACTGGAATCCAATACGATTTTATCGGATTCTATCAGATTTTACAGAATTATCGTTGGATTCCGGGTTGAAGGATCGATGTCGGATCCTCGACCGGGAATCCAATAGAATTGTATCGGATTGTAGGATATTTCCAGGTTCCGATCGGATCAGTCGACCTGGGAAAATCTAGCAGAAAAAAGGAACATCGAAATTGATTTGCAGTCTAAACAACGATTTTACATTAATTTACTTGAAGAACACTGTAAAAAAAAGGTTTTCTACGAAGCCAAAAAAGGATCTGAGCGCGGGCACACGGTCAGATCCTTTTTAGATTTCGTAGAAAAAAGGTTCCGTATGGAACTTCTTCTTGGTAAATGGAAAAAATGGTTTCGTACACATGGTTCAGTACGAAACCTCTGCGAAATTCTGCTTAAAAAGGTTTCNCATCCTTCAGGGCTTCCCTTATCTCACTAAAATCAACCATATGTACGACAGCTCAACTCGAAAACTATGCATCACTTCCAAGGGTCCCTCTTTAGACCGAAACAAAAAATATTGTTTACTTCAAACCCGTGAATAAGTCTTCCTAAAAAAAGCGGAAAAAACATAAACTTACTTCCATATCAAGATTGTGAACTCTTCCACAGCAAACAAATAACCAGTTATTTTGACCAATACACTAACATGACAATTAGCATCTCACCCAAGTCTGAAACACAAAAAGAATCATTTGTTAAACAAAATAGACTTACTTCAGAATCGAAAAACGGCATCGATCTAGAACGGAAAGAAGACTATTTAAAGAAGAAAACATACATTTTAGCATCCATTGAATATTTATCCACGTCCGGCAAAAAATAAGCATTAAACGAATAGAATAACTGCTAAACCTTATCTCTATGTGTTATATTTACCTAGAGTTGTTGTGAGTAGAATACGAGCTAGCACTTTCTTCACTATTCACACGAAAGTGGCATCACCGTTAGTTGTTTTTGGGACCATTCTAAACAAAACAAAAAAGAATAGCAACTTATATTGTAAGATTCAACTTACCAGTAAATGAATTATTTCCATATACCTAATATATTAAAAAAAAACGCCAATTCATTAAATCATATTGAACTTGCATTTCAATTGATTATTCAAACATACCTAACTAAAGAAACTCTTGAATTCATTTTATCAGATTGACATTACCTGTCTATTCCTACATGTAACGTAACGAAGACGCAAAAAGAACAATCACACTTGAGAAGATATCACTAACTATTCAACCGATTTTGGAGACACAACTGCCCAGCTCTACCATTCAACTATCGCATCCATGCCATCGAAAAATGATGACGGATTCCGATTCCTCGATCTCGATAACCTATTTCAAACTTCGATCAGAATTCAGATCGGAGTTGAAATAAAAAGTCTGATTTCGCAAGTCTTGATTTTTCGATGGGCCCAATATCTGACCAATGGGAACTCAGATCGAAAAAATGAGGATGGATTCCAATTCCTCGACCTGAATGATCTATTTGTGATTAATATGACTTAAATCACGTTCCGAAAATATAGAATCTTGCTTCAAGCCAAACCATCTTTGGAAAAATGGTTCAACGTTTAAAAAAATGATGCAGGACGGATCCTTTTCAAACATCCGCAACTGTTGAGGATCTGAGATGGTTCTGTAAACCAGTCTGAACCCTGGCTAGTTTATTGATGAGCGAATGAAACGTTAAACGGTTCAGTATCTTGGGTAGAGCCATAAATGATTCCCTATACTTTGTACGGATCTATTGCTGGTTTCACGAACTATTTCATGTTTTCGTATACAGTGTACGAAAGCATTAGGAGTTTCACTACTTATTTTGAGGTTTGGTATTGTTAGCGTCAGTAGATGACACTCACTGACGCTAAACGTTTCTCGTATGTTATCTATTTCTTGAATCTCTAATTTGATTTGTTACGTAATCTCTCAACTATGATTCATCTCGTGAGTATCGTTTTCTCCGTTATTGCGCAGTTGTTGATGTGTTGTAGTATCGAATACTCGATACTCAATATATTCTATATATGATACGACGACAAAGTCTATTATTGAAACATGTTTAGCTCTCTATTTTTAGCAGACTAAATATTAGTTCTACTATTGCTACATAATCCCCAAAACGAGAGCTAACATGTATACATACTTCAAAACTATCGATACTTTCGAAAGCCAAATATATGATTTACGTGAATTATATAATACGATTGATGGTTCCGTATAATTGTTACGAAACCATGCATGCCTACATAAGGGTTGCAAAGGTTTCGCACTCCCTTTACGAAACTATTACTTACTTGGAAAGGCATAAATTGGTTTTTGGATATCTTTTGCGAAACCATTAACGGTTTCATCCAGTTATCTAAAGGTTCAGCAGACATACTACGAAACTTTTGCCAGTTTCATTTAGTATCTAAAAGTTCCGGATAGGCTCTACGAAACCATTCATAGTTGTTTAAAAGCTCTAATCATTTCGGACATATTCCACGAAACTAGCCATGGTTTTGCAAAAGATATACTGAACTGTTATATCATGTACGAAAGTGTAAATGGTTTCGTGTAATGCATGCTGAACCTTTGGATGCTTCGCGAAACTTTCCATAGATTCGTATAAGATACACGGAACCTTTCCTTGTTAAACGAAACTCTCACTAGTTTCGTAAAACATAATACAGTTCAGCGTAGATCGTACGAAACTATTCACTGCTTCATAAATGACACAAAGGTTCAGTATTTCTTTGACGGAACTGGTAATAGTTTCGTAGAATGTGTCCAGAACCTTTAGTGGACTTGCGCAACCATGAATGGTTTCGAAGAACTTATGTGGCACTTTTAAATGCTGTTCAGAATTTCCAATGTTTTTTGCATGACGAATACGAAACTACCTAAAGTTTGGTTCACGCTCAACGAAACTTCTAGATGGTTTCATAGTAAAACTTCAAAACCCTTTCCAAGTTTCGGAACTTAAAAAGGTTCTGTATGAAACTTCCGAAGCTATTTTCATGCCACGGAACTTAAAACCGTTTCGTAATATAGTACCAAACCTTCAAAGTTTGGTAGAACATCTATTTTTTTTACAGTATATATGAGAAGTTATTCATAGTTTAAGATAGCTCATTGCACTTCTCTTGTACTTCACTCATATTCCCCTGTACTNCCATCGCACTTTCATGTACTCCCATCGTACTTCCATCGCACTTTCATGTACTCCCATCGTACTTCCATCGCACTTTCATGTACTCCCATCGTACTTCCATCGCACTTTCATGTACTCCCATCGTACTTCCATCGCACTTTCATGTACTCCCATCGTACTGCAAAAAAAAATTGAAGTAGATGAAGTCGCGCTTTTCCCACCTTGGGTATAATCAGATTAAGAATCAATTATAATCAAAAATAATCCGGAAAACCTAAGCTTCATCTATTATTTTCATTCTTTCGATGATAATCGACGAAAATCTGAAAAAAATTGTTTTAAATAATGTTATTCATTCTGAAGAATAATCGATGTTTTTACAAAATTTTTAATAAAAGATCATAGGGATAATCGATGAATACTAAGTCCAGGGATTATTTTTGATTATAATCGAATTTAATCATTTCGTAATCTATTTTAATCTGATTATACCTGTAGATTTTTTCACATGGAACCCTGGTCGTCAATCTATAGTTTCCATTGGTACATCACTTTCTGTTTTTGTCAAGGTTACTAGAACATGATTGTCCAATAGCTATATGGAGACGTACGAGTAAATTACCTTATTGTTTGGTGCGTATCTTCGCAGCAGTCTTTTATAACTCGTTGAAAACACCTTTTTCCAGATGATATAAAGGACTCATCCCTGGGAACTTGTTCTTGACTATATGTCTTTATAGCATAAGCATTTTAGGTACCGTAATTGAACAATTCTGACATCACTGAGAAAGCATGGCCTTTTGTGTGAGTATGTTAGTGGCATAAAATGCATAGGCGTTGAACAGCTATATAACATAAATCTCTACAGTACACTTCAAGCCTTTATATTTGATTGTTTTGCAGAAATTGAAACTGAATTTTGTGCCCTCGAGTAAAGTAAGTTGATAGTTCTTTGGCAAAACGTTTCAGAGAATTTCAGAGAGTCTAACTGGAAAAATCTATCACGAAAATAGGCCAATTCTGAACCCTATACCGATTATGGTCAACCAGATTAAAAAGACTCAATTGCAATTAAATGCCAAATGGAATCATGATTGTGTTGCCTGTGTCGTTCAGAATTTTCTGCTCTTATTCAAGTAAAATCGATCATTAAGTTAACGAATAATTTATTTTCATTTTGTAACACAGAAACTGTAATATTGAGAACCTGTTCCATATTTTTTTAAATAAAAGTTGACAAAAAAGCACGCTCTTTTCGTTCCTAAAATGAATGATGAGACCATAAGTTAATTTTTCGCACACATGCGCTTGTAAATTAATACTATTATGATGAGACCATGAACAATATAATTCACTATGATAAGAACAAAGGCGGCTCTATATAACTCCGAGATGCAGTAGGTAGCTATCGCAGTCGGATCTGATCCTTGAACACCATTGCTTTTGGCACCGAATACCCAAACAGACCCAGTCACTAGCCAAGCCAAGCTGAACAAGACTAGGACAAATGTAAGAAAGACAATAGCAAAGACGAGGTGGTGCGCAGCTCTCTTGGTATTGCCCTCCGAGCAGCTAGGATAAATACAGCGAGAATCGATCACAGCAGTAAGGGCAAGCAGCATGATAATGATACTAATCAAGGCATGCACAATCAAATAAATATTGATCATTGGTTGAATTGTACACTGTCCTAGGTACTGAACTCCGAATTTCAGATGGATGATGGCAAATATAATAGTCACCGGGATCGCAAATAGATGAAATTTTGATCTGTAGAAACTCATCAATTTAGCAACGCGCTCATTGTTTGTGATTGAGAGAACATCAGCGTTACTATTGAAAGCGCTGTTGTTATGATCATCGTTTACCTGCATACTTCGTGCAGTAGAAATCTAAATAGTGCTATATAAAAATACAGATATGGCATAATAGTGATGCATATTTTGATTTTACATACGTCGTTGCACAACTGGTTTACAGAATGCTTTTTGCAAAATAATCGTTCGTGCACTAAAACAAAAGTTTTCTTATACAATGGAAAAAAATTCTAAATCGCTTTAGCTGTCAGAAGCTCGTTCTAAGCAGTTTTTACCTCTAGAAAAATGTCTGTACATTAATATTATCATAGACATGGTGGCTTTAGTGATTTCTACCACCATCTAGCTGAATTGGAGATATAATCAAACCCTGACATGATGTCAATGCATAAACACGGAGATTTCGACCCTTCTGAGGGTGTGTTTTTGTGCTGTTATGGGTTTGAATAAAGAGATACCCACACCTGCGGGTCTCAATGCTGATTATCAGGCTAATAAAAATTAATTTTAGATTGTTTATAACGTCTGATGCGTAATTCGATAGGCCTACTTTCATTGAATTCACGACATTTATTTCGTTTCTATAGATGAAAAAGATGAAAATGATCTTTTCAATAGCTATATTCTCGTTGATTCAAACAACTTTATAATGCGTTTAAAATTATGCTGTTGAAAGTTCAATTTTTGTAGATCATCAGTTTGCATCTGAGCCATGTCCAAAGTTAAGACATCTCATTCATAAAGTAAGATTTTCTACTTATATAAATCTCTTATACAGATATTTTTCATAAGCTGTCTGCATGTTAATAGGATCTACTCTCCTCAGTAATGGCACGTCAACCGTTTAGTGAATTCTTTCTAATAAAAGTAGTACTGTAAATCTCGCTCAAATCATATTCAATTAGTTCCTAATGGGGCGCTTAAATACTATTCTTTATTCACAGAGAAAACTGTTTGTGTTTTGGGCAAACAAAGAGCTCGATCTAAACTCGACTCATCTGGTTTGAGTTTAGTTCAAATGTGCTACAGACATAATTAACTTACGGAAAAGAATTTTCAAAAGCCTTCTACACGGTTAATTATGTGTTTTACGTGTTTAATATAACACATAACTTGAGTGCAAAATATATAACTACATTCTATTATACTCTTTGCTTCTTAACGTTCTCCCTGTTTGAGTAAAACATGACGACGCTCGTTTTCTTTCCTTTCATCAACAACAGCATCTATGGCATCAATTTTAATCTTCATTTTTGACAGTTTTCAGTTTCTTATACTCTATCTACTGAAGAACGAGGAAGAAAAAACACTTTGGCTCCTCAGAGAAAAAAGCAGTCAGTACTATTAACACTAAGAGAACCGTCAGGTTGTTATACGTCTGTAATTCTTTGACTAGCTTATTTACGCTGAATAAAATACACAAGTACATGACAACATTTTCTTGTTCTTTCCAGTGGAAATATCACCCCGTTTTACGACTGCTTCTCATTTGATGTGTATATACCGTGCCGAAGTTACTGTGAACGATTTGATAAACATTAAACATTAAAAAATCAACGTAATTTTTTCGATATCAATATTAATAACTATTTTTTAATTCAATAGAGATAGAAAGAAATTTATTGAATCCTTTTTTTTCAAAAAATATACAAGAAATTCACAAATACAACACAACTAACAAGCCTACATAATAAATTATATATTAAAACTATTTATTGGCACTAGTACATTTCGTCGCACGACACGTCGTCGCAGAAAAATTCTGTTCGTTCTGTTCGTCCCTATCTATTTGTCTCTTGTCTATTAATGAATTGTTTTGTGTATAACCAATGGAAATAACATAAAATAAATGAAAAATTGCAAGAGATGTTTATAATAGCGATATATAATAAATTGTGTTAAGACATATAATTTTAATTCGACAATAAGGATCAATAAAAAATATTATTCTCATTTAATTGTGATATTGCTAAAGCTAATTAAATTTGTCGCTCACTTCATGAATTTCAGCGTAATCTAAACTAAAAAAAACACTGCTCCGGCATTCTTAACTATGGGAACAAGTCAGATAAAAAAATACATTTCACTTCTAAATTTTTGCTTTCACTGCGCACTATCTTTTAAGCAAAATTTCTCAAATAGAAAACTGTTTCCTATGAAAGAAAAAGCAATGATATTCTAGGAAGGTTACATCTATACTGAAAAACGTACAATAACGACGAAATTTATTCTTCGATCTCAGAATCGAGATTGTAAAGCTAAGGTCTTTTTGAGCATCAATCAATTAATTGAAATAAAAATCATTTATCAATGAAACTCGTTGTTATGCCAATTTATCCTGGAGCACATTTCTCTCACCGCCAATATCACACCCCCATGCTCAGAAACCCGATCATTTTCCAATTATCTAATTAAAAATTGACATTAAAATTCGGCTGGTCAACTCTCTCGACTCAACTCAACTAGATCAATTCTTAAACAATATAGCAGTCAACATTACAGTTTAGATCATTTTTTTGTTTAGATTATGTTCTTTCTCAATCTGTTTCCTCATTATGTTGTGTGTACTATGCACAAAATACACAGAAATTAACTGATAAATTTTCCATTGGTTTTACACAAAATAAAATAATTCATTAAGAGAGAAAAGACAAATAGATAGGGACGAACAGAACGAGAAGAATTTTTCTGCGACTAAGTGATCGTGCGACGAAATGATTGCGACGAAGTGAACGCGGCGAAATGTCGTGTGACGATATGTGCGGTCACCTATTTATTACAACATGCTGTTGAATTATGACATCGCGAATTGCATAAAAATTTTAGCTTGTTTACACTTGCATCTATTACAACCACCTTTGTATGAACATTTTAACATCCCTCGTCCATCAGTAATGCTTTGAAGTTTAACTACTTCTCTTAATGATTTTTAAATACTTTTGTTAGCGCTCTCGCTCATGAAGAGCGACGAACACTTTAAACGTGTGTTTTTATTATCTCTCTGTTTATTATTTTAGAAAACAAATGTTTATATACGCACACGAAAACAGAGGCAAGAAAATAGAGGGAAACGGAGAGAGAAAGTAAAAGACAAAAGAAAAGAGAATAGATAGAATCGAGATATATTTTACATTAGAACACACTGTAACAACTTTGATCAACGTTTTCAATTAATATAGTTGGTGTTCCAGTTGATCTTTTTCTTTAAATTTGCATTTCTATTCGAGATCACATTTGGCAGCTACTCACTACTTGTGCGTTAGACTCGTCATATGTTGTGCTGTATTTTATGTTTATTCATACGTTCTTGAAGTCAGATTTTATCATTTTTTTAATATTAATAGCTTACATAGAATGATCCATCCACCTAGAACTACACGTACGTACACATCCTATGCAGGGTTACTAGGTTTTCTGAAAAGTAGGAAAACTTTTTGAAGTTAGCAAATTTTTCTGATTGCGCTCGATTGTTCTGATTTCTTTTTCGAATTCTGAATTTTTTCAAATGACGGCTTCGTTAGGGTGTAGATATGACTGGGCATCTTGCCTTCATTCATACCTACACTTGATAAAAGACATTGGCAATAATGGAAAAGCTTGTTAGTGCAGACCCTTTGGGGCTAAAATGTGGAACTCACATATATCCATTAGGCTTACTAAAATAATTTAAAATAGCTCATGTCAAAAATCTACCTTAATTTTCAAAATCTATAATTAGATCATTACCTATTTGCTTATGCCTGTAATGGATAGGGGTACTACAGTTCTCAGATCCAAGTTCAGATCAAATGAACGAAAGAACTGTTCAGGCAGATCAGATCAGATCAGATATGAGGAAATATCTGAACAGTTCTTTGATCGGAACTAAAACTGAGCTGTCGTACCCCTATGTCGTACCTACGTAACATATATGTGTTTTTTGTATAATGAAATACCATTGAAAATAATGTATATATTAATGAAAAGAAACCTAGTAGAGCAGCTCTTACCATCAAGTTGAATGTTAGGTAGTTCAGGAAGTAGTATTTTGTTAGCCAGACTACAGAACATACGAACTAAAAAAACCCTGCTTTTTGAACTACTTGTAATAGCTGGCACTAGTTCGAAAAAATTAACCTTCATGATTGGTATCTGATTTTATTGAAAATAATTCTGGCTGTTTTTTTTATTTTTAACTTTTTCATCTGATGAATCTGATCAGATGTTAGAAAAAACTGGGAATATATTAATAAATAGCATAGTACAGCTGGAAAAATTCCTCAGTTATTTCAGTAAAGCAAGACATAAACCAAAGAAGAGAAGACACTAGGGAAAATACCTGCGTGAGCGAAAGAAAAGATGCACATATCAATACTTAAACATATACGTATGTGCAGAAAGAACGAGACAGAAGATGTATGGATAACAACTATAACATATTTGTCTTATGGAGCGTCATATGTACGTGGCACAAGACCAAGATTCATTACAGAAGAGTATCTTAAGTGCTACATGCTTCCGACCTCGCAGATATTTTCGCATCGGTAGCTATTGGAAGCATGATTGCAGTTGTCTTTTCAGAACAAGCCAGATAGCTGTAAAGAAAAGCAAGAGGGCATTAGTTAAGGCGTTGGTAACAGTCTAAAGCATCAACTCACCACATAAGAAGTAAAGGAAACATACCCAGTAGCGAGAGCACAAGAAACACCATACCAGGCCAGAAGTTAAGAGATGCGTTGTATATCGCATTTGATGCCGCACCTATTGCTTTGTCACCAACTACTTCGATTAGGGCTGCAGCAATGTAGACAATTGCGTATTCGTTAGGGTTCACAAGTCTGCTCAGTTTTGCCCTTAGTACTGGCATCGTGATAAAAAATAGACTTCCGATGAATGCAGCTAGAATAGAAAATATCTCATTTTCTCTACTATGCATGCATTTAATCAATATACAAACCAATGTAGAGTAACCAAACCCATTTTGTAAGGGATAAGATAAGGAAATCAGTCATGAGCGCAAGCAAACCGATGATTGGCATAATATAGGTCTTGTCAAGTTGTTCTTTTTTGCACGCGAGGAAGATAAGAGTGAACACACAAATGCCGATTGCATGAGTTGAAAGAACTAAACCAGTAACAAGTGCGTCCAGGCAGAATGGACGCCCGTATGCAAAGAGAGAGAACACCGACATGTAACCGAACAACATGAGCAAAACAAGAATGTTAATAATACTGATCAGTATTATGTATTGTTGATTGTGACCAGTGCGTTTGACAAGAAATACCTGTATGCAGCGAGTTATAGGTTTCAGACGGATACGTGTCAGTTGCCGAAACATGCCATCATTCTGTCTAGATATACGAAAAGGGTCAGAACATTTCAAGAAATAAATAAAGCAACCATGTCGCTTTTCATAGAGGAATAAGAACTTAACCTTACCAGTAACTTATTGGGAAAAGTAAGGGTAACTTTCCTTCTTATTTTCCTCGTTACAAATTTTATGTTCATTGAGTATCTATCTGAACTAATGCAATGGTGAAATGAAAACGTGTGTTCGAATGGAAAAACGAAAAAATTGAGTTCCTTAAAAGTTAATTTTGAGCAAAAATCTTTGTTTAATTTTTTTCATCACTCAGAATATGAAATAGGGAGTTTTATTTGATTCAGACAATGAAACTAATCACTTCAATTCAGTCTTACAATACGATGGCAAAAATCTTACGTGACTAATACATTGTTTTCGAGAAATTTCAAGACATCGATGTGATATTGGAAACATTTTCTTAACATTGAGACTCGTCTTCGATGAAAACAGGCTCAAATTTTCAGTGATTTATCCGTCACAAGTTATTCATAAAATGCTCATGGCTCTGGTATTTGAAACGGTTATTAGCTGTAATTACTCAATGAAGATTTGAAAACTAAGAAGATCGAAAACATCTTTAAATTAGCGAAGTCTTTCTAACTGGCGACGATGAAAACGAGTGTTCACAGTTTAAAATACAGAGATTTTCAGTTTGAAAAGATTTATAATAGGCACTTGTGCCCATGAATCATTCCTGTGACAATGAATGAATGGCCACGTTTCGTGGAAAGCAGTAGCGGCTCTACATAGGGATGGCATTTTAACTTTACTTTAAAGTTAAAGTAGACTATTTAATAGAAGAAATACTTTTTTTTCGAAAGCTTAAGGTTAAAGTGGTAGTTATAGTACTGGCATAGTCGCACTAATTCTCATTCTTCAATAGAAATTTCTGTGAAGAGCATGTCAAAATATCAGATAATGTCAGGTAGGTCGTTTTTGGCTTCAGATTTTAGCAGAACTGATCTGAAGAGAAAACCTCAATGGTTGGCTCATTTTATGCATGAAATTTTCAGAATTTCAACATGTGAACGTATTTCAGATGTGTTCAAAAGAATTTGATTTATCATTAAACGATAACATTTCATGTTAGATAACTACATATGTGAGCTTTATTCGATTCAAAAAAAAGGGAACCGTACAAGAAAAAAAGAAAAAACAAACAATGATCATCATATACCCAACTCATCCCTCATCCTTGCTCCCCATGCTCCTCCTCACAGAACGAGAAAAGATACAATATGCATAACTATGTAGCGAGGAATGGAACGAAGAATAATAGCAGCTCAACTACGTATCATATACTCAAAGAGAAGCGAGAAGTCGCTTACA